>CM034149.1:914931647-914982503 GCA_019776745.2 Taxus chinensis | reverse complement strand
AAAAATACACTCAGCAGATGGTTGCAATAAGGATTTTAGAATTACATCAAATATTGTAAAATAAATTCTTATAAAAAAATATTGATTTAGTAACCAAAATGCAACAACCAAGGATTGATCTAGTGTATTACATACAAAAAATAAACACAAAAATTACAACTCATTGATCAAATTTCAACATAAAGGATCGAGAACACAAAGCTAGAATCATAAGTAGGCATACGTCATTCAAACTTTCAATTTTTTGAGAAGGGTACATGAAATAAATTCCCTCAATGTTTGCCAGTGGATGTACAGTGCAACTACCTTGACACAAAAGCTTGAAAACTCAAAGTCCATATGTATTCCATACAAGAAGATGGGGACATGCAAAGTTACATTAATTTCTTTCAACTTCTCAAAGATAGAAAACTAACCCCCCTTAATATGAGGGAAGACCCTCATATTTATACAAAAAATTATTATTAACTCCCTATGATTTCCCCCTAAAAGCATATGCGGGCAATCCCATAAGGCACAACAATAAACTCCATCATTGGGAAATATCTTTCAACTGAAAAGATTCTTCTATTAGCCATCAATCTGATTATATTTTCAGTTGTAGATGTGGACGTGTGTAAGATATCCTAGTTGCACTATCTAATCCTCTTTTGTTTTATTTATCTTGGCCCAATCAATCATGTGCCCAATGACAAACCGTTTGTTCCTTGATGTCATTATTCTAACTGATTTGACATTTGTCATTTTTAGAAGATATGTTGTGAGTAACCATGAACATTCATTTTAATTTGTTTCTTCCCTTGCACAAAACACTTAATCAATCTAAAATAAAGCTTTTTGCCAGACATCACTCTGCTTTTTCCTTTTCCAAATTCATGCTAGAATCCAAAATTTCTCTCGCATTCAATTCTGACATGATAATTCATGTGGAAATTTCTTGAATTCATCTCATATAAATTCTCATTGATTCTTCTATGAAGTTGTAACTTCGT
This sequence comes from Taxus chinensis, assembly GCA_019776745.2. Classification (NCBI taxonomy): domain Eukaryota; kingdom Viridiplantae; phylum Streptophyta; class Pinopsida; order Cupressales; family Taxaceae; genus Taxus; species Taxus chinensis. Next base: position 914,981,511 of record CM034149.1, on the reverse strand, counting down.
TTGGGTATTACAAGTGAATTTTCTTGTGAAAAAATTAGTGTTGTCTCTTTTCTAGCAATGACGGAGATGGAATTGGGAAATTATTTAAAATAGCTTTCTTCAAAAGCTCTGCATATGATCTTCAATATTTATAGCCCGAATGAAGATTTTGTTAGGATGTTGGTCACAATTGAAGACTAGGCGGAGCCTGCGGGACCATTAAATTCCCGTATAATTCGATTGGATTTTATGAGGAAACTTATAAAAATGAATCCCTTCTTTTCTATGTTCTAGGTCTTATTTCACCATTTGTTTCACCTTGAAGACCACGTGGTTCCCGAGTAGTTAAATAAGTTTTGGATCCATTATAGGCCAACTATTAACAAGAAAACTATTCGTATATCCTCTGCATTATTAACTGAAGAATTTGTAGAGAAGGAAATCATAGTTGATGTCTATGGAGTTTTTGATGATGAGCTCAAAGAGGACATATCCTCAATTTCCTACAAAATAGCTGTAATAGAGCAAAGGCTCACCAATCTTGAAAAGGCTTCGGTGAAATATACTTATGGGAAAGCTCTTAAAGTTCCACTACCACCATTAAAGATATATAAAAAGGGGCCAATTAATCTAGTAGGTGCATCCAAGCCAATATCCATTTATTAGATTGGTGTACCCGAGCCAACTTCCGCTATGTCTGTTTATGTAACTCAACGGGGTACTAAGGCATACTTCACAGGAGGGATTAATCTCCTTGAATGGGTATATTATTATGGGAAAATGTTGTAACTAATTAATATTCTTGAAGGCCCACAGAAAAACATCAAGGAGCTTATGGAATTGGGTATGTCTTGCAACTCAACAGGATATATTTAATATGTTCATGGTGCTCAGGACCGTGTTGGTGAAAAAATTTGTCTTGTGGAAAAATTGGTGGGTTTCAAGCCAACGCTATGGGAATCTAAGTCTCTCTACTTGAACGGTGAAAATTCCATAGGTGCATGCATAAAAGGTGGGTTTCGATGTCGGCCTTTCGACCAGAGATCCAGTAGGGGCACTCCACTAACCTTGTGGCAAAGCTAGCGATGTCTGGCTAGAGAAGAAAATTTATCTTAGAAAGGGGAAGGGGAGTGGAAATGGAGGATCTCTGGTTGAAAGGCTACCATCGAAACCCACCTTTTATGCATGCACCTACCGAAGCTACACTGTTCAAGTAAAGGGACTTAGATTCCCATAGTGTTGACTTGAAACCCACCAATTTGTCCACAAGAAAATTTTTCTTGCCAACAATTTTTGGCACCCATAGTGGGGCAGATTTTGTAGCATCTACACCTAAAAATGTCCTCAGGGTCATAAAATACAAAAAATATTCTAGAAGAAAAGTTTTTGGAGATTGAATAATCACACAAACTACATGGATGTAAATCATGGCTATTATGGGAAATCCTCCTATTAAGAAACCTGATTTACTCTTTCACATCCAAGAAGACATTGCTTTTGATCTGAGAGAATCTATTTGGCATAATAGACAAAGTGTCAATTAATACTTCATTTCCATAAGGATTCTAGATCTGGGAGAGGAACGTGTTGTTGAATTGGAAAGGCAAAGACAAATCCCAACACCCCAGAGAAGAGCATAAACTTTCAAGCTGGCTGATAGAAGATACACCCGAAAACTGAGGAAAGGAGGAAAAATTGATCCCACATTTGAAGAGCTTGAAAGAGAGGCAAAATATGAAGAGGAGATAAGGGCTCAACTTGAAGAAAAGGAAAGAATCGAAATTGAAGCAGAAGAAAGAGCAGCAATAGAAGCATCCTTAGCAAGATTGGATGCTAGAAACAAGAATAGAATGGGTGATTATGAGCATGAGGTATGCAAGCCTAACGTACTATGGGGAATAAATACTGGTCCACTTGCTCTTCCACAACCACTTCATGAGCTTCCAAGAGGCTCAATAAAGAACTTCCCAAAATTCAAAGGGGATGGTTCTCAGCTCCCAGAAGAACATGTAGCAGCATTCATCACTGCTTGTGGAGTGTTGGGAGTTGAAGATGAAGATGTTTCAGTCAGGCTCTTTGTGGATTCACTCCAAGAAAAAGTTGTTGAATGGTTCTACATGTTGCCCCCAAGATTTGTCACATGCTAGAAAGATATAAGAAGTGCATTTGAACATAGGTTCAAGAGCATAGAATATTGTCAGGATTTGCTGGTCCAATTGGTTTAGATGAAGAAGGAGACCTCTAAATCAATGAGATATTTTGTAGCAAGGTATGATAGGTTGACAAGAAGGATCCTAGAAGATGTAGTACCCTTTGAAAAAAACTTGAAATGGTTCTTCATCAGTTCTTTGCCATCAGAAGTTGGTTTTTTCCTCAGAAGAGCCTAACCAAGAACATTGAGGGAAGCTAAAGACTTTACAATTGAGACTGATGATGATCTAATTCTTTCTGGAAAAGTGAAAGGAACAAATGGGAAGAAAAAAGATCAGAGTTCAAATTCAGTCACCACTAATCCAATGTTCCAAAAAATGGCAAATGACCTAGTTGCTTTGAAGAAGTAGCTGTCAAAAATCACAATGAGGAATGCTCTAAGGAGACCAAATACTCCTGATAGACCAAGAATTGCTCCACCTGCTCATAGGCTTTCTCTTGAAGCACCACCAGCCGATTCCATCTATGACACTAGGGAATCAGAAGAAGGAGCAGACATTGAGGAAATTAAAGAAGAAAGCATGGATGACTATGAAAACTATCTTGAAATTGAAGAGGTTAGAATGTACAATGGCTTGATTGAATACGTGGCTGATGAGGAGGAAGCTGATGAAGAAGATCCAAGTTTCTCATGTGCTGTTTTCAATCGTGCACAATCCAAGAATGGTGTTTCAGCCTCAACAGTTGTAACTGAGAGTAGGAAGAACAAAGGAGATAGCTCTCCAAATCCTCCACTAAACAAGATCATCAACAAGGGATCACCATTAATACCTTCCATGGAATCAACTAGAGAGAAATCAGATTCACTAGTTGTCAAGGATCACACTATTGCGCCAAGTAAGTTATTTGATTCTTCTCCTAACTCAAAATTTGTTAAGAGCAATTCTTTTCTAAATGTTGGTTCTACAAGAACATCTAAATTTCAATCAAAGGCTACACCCCCATCTCCTTCTAAGCCAATTGCTACATTTGAAAAGGAGAACCCAACACCAACAGTAATGATGCATCTACCATTTAAGACCTCATCCACTACTAGAACCTCTTCCTCATCTATCATAACTTCATTTGACTTTGTAGAGAATGCCAGAAAAACCAAAGTCCAACTCTCCAAAATTGAATACCTAGAAACACATCCTACCCAATTTGAAAAATTCATCAAGGAAGTTCAGGGTGGTAACTCTGCATCCCCAATCTCTAATTCTGAAGGCTTACTTCCCACACCATCCACACCATCTTCTCAAAACATGCTAGCCCTCAGTGCCTCCACCACCAACAGAGTTGAGCCTTTTTACTTGTCACTTCTCATCAAAGGTTTCCAGCTGAAAAATTACATTATAGATTCTGGAGCCTCAGATAATGTGATGCCAACAAAAGTTATAAATCCTCTTGGCCTCACTTTGACTCAGGTAAATGGTACATGCTACTCAATGGAATCCAAACAATTTCCATTGGTAGGAAGGATGAAGGATGCTCTAGGTGCACTAGCTGATTATCTTGACAAGAAGATACTCTTGACCATTTTGGTGGCAGACATCCCAACATCTTTTGGTATGCTATTGAGTAGAAGTTTTTGCAGAGATCTAGGTGGAGAAATAAAAATGGATTGGTCATCTGTAACTATCCTAGTGAAAGGAGAAATGAAGAAGCTACTGTCAGTCAGAAAAATGAAGTTCACAATAAGGAAGAATGATGATCTAAGAGCTGATATCATCTTTCAAGATTGTGGGCTTAGAAATTACCTCCTTAAATCATAGAAGGAAGAGGACTTTCCACTTCTCATGGAGGAGGAAGAAGACCGATTATGGACCATGGATTTTGATGGCAGTCATTCCAGAGTAGGTTAAGGAGCTGGTGTAGTATTATACTCTCCCTCCAATGAGGTATATCCTTTTTCCTACAAGCTACAATTTGACAATAAAAATAATATAGTAGAGTATGAAACATTACTCTTAGGTATGAATACAACAGAGGGCATGGGAATCAAGAAGTTGAGATGCAAAGGTAATGCAGAGGTTGTGGTAAAGCAGGTCCGCCAACAATATTAGGTGATAAACCCCATACTCAGGAACTATAGAAAAAAAGTGTGGGAGTGCATTGAATCCTTTGATGTATTCTCCATTGAAGCTATCTGTAGGGAGTAGAATGAAAAGGTTGATTCCCTAGCAGTGTCAACTTCCTTAGTGACACCTCATCCTTCTTTTGGAAAGGATAAAGTGACCATTGAGATGGTGTTTAGACCTAGTGTACCAGGAAATGCAAATCACTGGCATGTCTTCAATGATGACAATAAGATCCTAGCCTTCTTAGAACAAAGGGATAACTTCGATAATATTTTCTTTGAAGGAAGTGAAAACCCACATTGTGAGTCAGTCCCTAAAGAAGAGAAGGAAGGAATTGAGGGAACTGATGAAGAGGGAGTAATCAAACTGAAAGGAAACAAAATCCCCAAAGACCTAGTTTCTTTGGAAGACCTCTTTAAAAAGCATGACAGGTTCATCCAAGAGAAATAAAAACAATCTTCTCGGTGACCTGATTTTTATCAAAAAAACATTGGCACTTTAGAGAATCCAAGGATGGTTAACATTGGTAAATGCTTCTCACCAGAAGAGAAGAGAAAGTTTGTTGCTATGCTAAAAAGGTACTTAGATGTAGTGGCCTATTCCTATGATGAACTCAAATATTTTTAGCCAAAGGAAATGCATCACTCCATTCCTTTGAAGCAAGGAGCTAAGCCCTTCAGGAAAAAAAAAAGTCCCTATAATCCAAAGATTGCCGATGTTATCAAAGAAGAGGTGACAAAGATGCTCAATGCTAGAATCATCTTCCCCATCCACCATTCAACATGGGTGGCTAACATTGTTCCAGTAAGGAAGAAGAATGGGAAAATAAGGATTTGTGTAGACTTCCAAAATCTAAATCAGGAATCTCTCAAGGACAACTACCCTCTTCCAACCATGGATCATATTTTGCAAGCAATCACTAGATTTGAAATGCTCTCTTTGCTTGATATATTCTCAGGTTACAACCAAATCAAGGTGGTAGAAGAGGATTGCAAAAAAATAACCTTCACAACACCTTGGGGAACTTTTTCCTACAGTAGAATGTCTTTTGGCTTGATCAATGTTGGAGCCACTTTCCAGAGAGAAATGGACTTGGCCTTCAAAGATTTGAAACATTAAATTTTCATTTACCTTGATGACCTCACGGTTTTTTCAAAGAGGAGGGGAGATCATATCTATCATTTGGAGCAAGTCCTTGAAAGGTGTAGGAAACATGGCATTTCTCTAAATCCAAAGAATTACATTTTTGGAGTCATAGAAGGTAAGTTGTTGGGACACATTATGAACAAACATGGAGCACACATTGATCCTGAGCGGATCAGAGCTATCTAAGCACTAGCCTTACCAACCAGCAAGAAGGGATTTTATTCATTCTTTTGAAAGGTAAACTTCCTTCTTCATTTTATGCCTAAGTTTTCTAAATTTACTAAGCATATAACTTCCATGATGAAGCCTCAAGCAAGTTTCAAGTAGAATAAGGAAGGAAAAACAACATTTGAGGAAATCTAGAAATTCGTTGCCAAAGCTCCAACTCTTGTATGTCTAGATTTCAACAAGGATTTCATCATGTATTGCTATGAATCAGAACATACACTCTCTGCAGTCCTTGTTCAGAAAAATGACCAAGGTTTGGAAGCACCCATTGCTTTCATGAGCCGTCCTTTGAAAAATCATGAGCTAAAGTACAACCAATTAGAGAAACATGCCTATGTAGTGGTCAAAGCCGTTAAAAGTTTTAGATTCTACATTTTTAATTCCCATACAGTGGTGATGGTCCCTGTAAGTGCAATCAAGTCCATTTTGACTCAACAAGATCCTAGGGCTAAGAGAGGAAGTTGGATTGCAAATACCCAAGAGTATGACTTGGAAATTAGACCCTTTAATATGGTAAGAGGAAATGGTTTGTGTAAGCTGATTACTGAAGATGAAGCTCTCAAGGCTTAGTAGGGAGAAAAAGATGGTGTTTGCTCAACCTATTCAGGAGACAATCCACAGGCACTCTTTTTCACCACTACTGATGAGTGGTATGCTGACATTACTTACTACCTCACTTATGGAGAATGCCCTCGTCATCTTTATTACAAAAAAATAAGGAAACTCAAGTTAAAGGTAGCTAAGTTTTTTATCTGGAATCATGTCACTTTAGAAGAGAGGCCTAGATGGTTGATTTTCTTAGGTGTGTAGTTAAGGAGCAGCAAGAAAAGTTTCTCAGGGAATATCATGATAAAGCTTGTGGTGGAACATTTCTTACCAATCGTCACCGCACATAAGGTCCTCAAGAGGGAGATATTATTGGCCCTCCATCTTTATAGACACTCAGGATTGGGTTTTCAAATGTAAATCATGCCAACAATTTGTTGGAAAGCCACAACTAGTTGGATTACAACTCAGTGCATGTGGTGATTGAAGAACCATTTCAGCAACGGGGGCTAGATTTTATTGGTGTTCTGAATCCTCATTCTATTGTAGGGCATACTTATGTACTCACTGACACTTGATTACTTCACTAAATTTGTGGAAACCATCCCAACCAAGAAAGCCAGCTCTGAAATATTCTGCAACTTCATCAAGGAGAATATCATTGTTTGTTTTGGAATACCATGGAAAATTGTTGTAGAAAATGCCACCCTATTTCTCTTCTAAGGAGCTCACAGAGTTTTTTTATGGCTTTGGAATCTCCCTATCTCACTCTTTTGACTACTACCCATAGGGAAATGGGCAAGCTAAGTCAAGCAACAAGAACATTGTGGCCATTGTTCACAACCTAGTAGATGAGAAACAAAGGAACTGGCACAAGAAGTTATATGATGCATTGTTGGCCAATAGGATCACTCCTAAGAAGGCAATAGGTATGTCACCTTTCCAAATTTTGTATGGATTTGAGGCAGATATTCCCCTCACAATTGAGATGCCAACTCTCAAGTTGTTGCAAGAAAAAGAAGATGGTCAATACAAAGACTCCATTGACAAGAGGATCCTCTTCCTGGAGAAGCTGGAGGAAAGCATAAGCCAAGTGGTGGATAGAATTAAAGAAGATCAATTGAAAGTGAAGATGATCTTTGACAAGAGGGAAAAAGCAAGAGAATTCAAGGTTGGATATTTTTTCCTACTATGGCACAAGAGAAGAGAACTAAAGGGCAGCCATGGAAAGTTTGATTCATTATGGCTCCACCCGTTCCAAATTCATAGAGCTTGTGGTGAGAATTTTTTTCTCCTCTCATACTTGGATGGAAGGCCATTGGAATTGCCTCAAAGTGGGAAATACTTGAAACTATATCATCATTGAAATTAGGTTGTCCCCCACCTTGTACCATAGGTGATTTCCTAGGTGTGTTTTTCCGTTTTATATTGTGTGGTTTTGTTTCCCCTTCTATTACATGCCATGTGTTTCCTGTCCTGGTTGTGAGCTTGTGTGTTTCCTTCATTCTAATATTTCTTTCTTAAAATTTTACATGACTTTGTAAGGCCCAATGGATAAGACACTGGTCAACATTATATGGTTTTAAAATTGAGATTTTGGATCCTCATACCATGTCTTCATCATGCTCAGTCCATGCCATGTCCTCAAGCTAGAGTCCAGTCTGTTGTCTCCCGAAAACTATCTTTTCATTTTCCAAGTTTAAATTCAAAATTTTCGAGCTCTTGCCCTCTTAAATTATTTAAAACAAGTTAAAAGTTTGAAGAAATAGCAAAATTTGTGCCCTAGTGCTGTTTAAATCTTCTGTTTTTCTCATTTTGAGAAATTCTCCATCTCCAGGTCTATGCACGTAATATCCTCCTTACAATATCCTTTTCTGATAAATTTTGTTCACTTGTTCTATCACCTTGGCCGTCAAATCATTGTTTTTCCTCCATGCCTCCGGCTCATGCAAATGAAATTCAAAAATTGGACTCAAAATGATGAAGTTCTCTTCCTCTGTGTATATTTTCCACAGTCGGGAACAATGGGCATTTTCCTCCCCGTCAAATTTTGGCCCCATCATCTAGGGGTACGTGGACATACCTAATTGGAAGTGGGCCGGTAGAGAAATTTGTGTTTTTGAGCCTTTTTTTCAAAAAAGGTGAAAAATTAAAAAATGACCTGCAACCCTGATCAGGCTATAAAGAGAAAATTCAAATTTTGAGCCCACAGAGAAAATTCAAATTTTGAGCCTGTAGAGAAAAGTCAAAGTTGAAGCCTATAGGGAAAAAGTCAAAGTTGAAGCCCGTAGGGAAAAAGTAAAAATTTGAAGCCTGCAAGAAAAACGTCAAAGCGAATGAGCGGGCCATTGGGGCACTGTTGAAAATTTAACAAAATTCCCAAAAGTGAAGTAAAATTTCTAGAATGCTCTATGGCTCCGCCAAGGTCTCGGGCCCACTGTTGAAAAGTCAAAGAAGAGCGGAACGAGCAAAGAAATTCAAGTTTTTGAGAATTTTTCCAAAAAAGGTTAAAATGTTCAGAAAAGGGCCGCGACCCCATTTCCAATCAAAGGGTGCCACGTGTCAAGAGTTTGATGGGAGCAGTGGGCTGGCGGAGGAATTTGAGTTTTTGAGCCTTTTTCCAAAAAAGGTTAAAATGTTGAGAAAAGGGCTGCGACCCCATTTCCAATGAAAACATGCCACATGCCTAGGTTGAAAAGTTGAAGTAGGGGTGCGGGCCAATTTGTTCCAAATTGCCAAATCTCTAAAACAAATCACAAAATGCAAAGGGATTTCCCCTCATACCTGCTCCAATCTCTTCCTACCTTGTGGATGGCTTGATTTCAAAGCTATAAGAGAATCAAATGGTCTGTATTCAAACTGGCAAATCAAATGTAACATTCATGTTGCAAGATCTGGTTTTTAACCTGCCATGAGCATTTTCTTCACAATAGAGGAATTTGAAGAGGCGTAAATGATTGGTAAAGTTGTAACCATTTTGGTATGAGATATAATGGATCCTCAGATCCATTCTAGGGGTAGGCGATTGTTTTCAAAAAGACCAGAGTGCTCTGTACCTGGAAAAGAGAGAAAACACCATACTTATTCTATTTTCCCTTCTCCTTAGATTTTCCTCTATTCTCAAAGCTCTGTACAAATTCTGCTTTAGCTTCAATAATAAAAGAAGGAATTTTCACCTCTTTGATTGAGGGATTTATTGGTACTTTGTGACCAATGAATTTCATTTGGTCTTGTAGCTTCTCCTGCAGATTTTTTTTTCTTCTAACTACAAATGCATGTAAACAGAATTCCTAATTAATGTGTGTGGGCATATGATATTCTACTCACAACATTAGTTTTCTCCTACCTCCATTTCCACTCCCCTTCCTCTTTCCAAGACAAAGTTTCTTCTCTAGCGAGACATTGCTAGCTTTTCCACATGGTTAGTGGAGTGCCCCTGCTGGATCTCTGGTCGAAAGGCCACCATCAAAACCCACCTTTTATGCATGCACCTATGGAAGTTGCACCGTTCAAGTAGAGGGACTTAGATTCCCATAGCGTTGGCTTGAAACCCACCAATTTATCCACAAGACAAATTTTATCGCCAACAAACCGCAAAGAACTTAAGTTTAGGATGAAAAAGATTTTAGATTGTATCCTTGCCTTTGCGAAGGATTTTGTAATTATAAATTGACATTGTACGTAGTTACAAAACATATGACTTTTTGTATGTGTATACCTATAATTTATATGAATTTCAAAGGCCGGGGACCCTATAGAATCCCCATTTTGTTTCTTGCATACACATATATTCTTTTTCACTTTCTTTATTAATTCAGCTATTATTTCTATTAAATGATCATACCTCTATGATTGTAGAGTAATTATTTTCTCAAAAAGATCAGTCTTGCATGACTTGGCTACTTGTAATAAGAGTTATAGGTGAAAATTCTTCATTGCTTTTTATGGGGATTTTCCTTGCATTTTTCTCTTCTTCGCGGGTCTTTTGAATATCTTGAATGTCCTACGGCCTCTTTACTTCTTTGGAATATCTTTAAGTATTGTGCAGCTTTTGAATTCCATGGAATACTAACCTTTGAAATACCCATGACACAATGAATCAATGTACTACTGCTTTGTCACATATCCAAACTCACATTGTAAAACATAGCCCTGCGGTATCAGATCCCTCATTATTTGACCACTTTTACTATAGACACCTACAAGTTGCACCCTTAAAATCAGCATTTACATCTACAAAAACCCTTATCCTCAGTCATAATTCCTTTGGTCATTTTTACCTCGTGTAAATATTTTCTTACAACTATCAAATTCCTATCCTAACCATTTAAAACCACCTTTAAATGAAAACAAAACACATCTTAACCATTTGATAACTCCCTTGACCATTATACCTAGTCTCCAACAACTTAGCAAACCATCTACTCGAATACAAACCAAAAAATAATAATTTGAAAGTGGTTTTAACCAATTTTCCACCCTAAATCCAAAAAATCCAGATCGTCAAAGTGATTTAGGTAATCTCCAACAATTATAAATACAAGTTTTCTAGTATTTCTTCAAGATCCTCAATTGTGGATCTCGAGCTCTTGATTTCAATACCGTCTTCCAACATCTTGCACATCACCAATTATCACCTAGACATCAAGATTATTATCAAGAATCATTCTGAACCATCATCAAACATTTTTCAAGGCATCTTAGAGTTCTTATGGATCATCTTTTGCACCATTCAGCTTGTAGACTACATCAATTGTCATCGGTTAATCCTCAAGAAAGTTTTAAAGCATATTTTACCTTCATCTCGGTGCATGGTACTTTTACAAGTATTCGTTTATCTCTTATAAACCATATTCAATAATTAATCAATCTGAAGCATTAATTTGAAACATCAAACATTCATTTTTAATAATTTATCAAAATATACCTGAATCGCCAGCGATTGGCCTAATCCCCAACGATTCCCGTTAATTTTACCCCTTTGTCAATTATTATTAATTTTTATCAAATCCATTATCATATCTTTCATGTCATGCCCATTGCTTCAAACATTTTTTTAAGCATGGATTACTATTAGATGACAATTAGTGGTTAATCACACAAAATTACCGATATTTACAGCCTTCCGATAATTCGATACCCCTTTCTTTTGGGAACAACCTACAATCTTCTCCACGACCTAACACCTTGTGCCATCAATAACAGATCATATAGAAGAAGTTGAATATATATTTTAATTCCTCTGCTGACATCTGCCAAGAAGTTCGAATACTTCTAGTACGATTATTTTGAGCACGTATGGATTACATCCACACTTTCTTGGGCCACATTTGAAGCCACATAGGACCTACCATTCAATCTTGAGTTCTAGTCATCTTTCATACTATTCTTGTATCTATCTTCCTCATATCAGTTTATAATTTATCACTTATCCATTATAATTCACTCGATTGTTTACAAAGCGAGCTGACATGCTTCTTGGAAGCCCTTTGGATTCTTGGAATCAACCTTTACCGAGCAGCTTGCCTATCTATCAATCTAATCCATTATGTTTAGTGTCTTTGAGCACATGTTTCCTCGTAGGACAAGAGCTTGTACACACCTTTGGACGGAGCACAACTTCTATCAATGTCGAGCATCTATAATCATAATCTACGAGTATCGTTAAACCCCAATTCTTTTGAAGTCGGTTTTGTTTTTATTATTTCACCTTTTTAATTCAAGTAGAAAGGTAAAAACATCTTTGAACATTCTGGCATGCCAAGTGGGACCCTACATCCCTTAGGGGCATTTTATTCATTCAAATTTCATATTTTTCATATCTAGTTTTCTACTCTATAATTGCTAGTGATTTGGTTCAATCGCTAATGATCAGTTGAATCATTAGCGATTCAGAACAATCACTGAGGATTTCTCTAAATTCTTTTGATTACTAAGTAGTCAACCTTCTAATTTCACTTGTTTTGTTGCTATTTTATTTTTTTGCTAATCTGTTCTTGCAGGTTCCATGTTTCTAGAGGAGTTTTACTTATTGGATTGCTAAATATCTTATGTAGACACCCCAAAATTACACATCTGTTTCCACTTGTTCCCAGTATTATTCTAGTACAAGGCCCCTGTTATTCACCCATTTGCAATTAATTGGTTAAATTAATTAATTAATTCACATTGTACCCCTTTTATTAATTAAATTAATTCCATGTACCCTTTGTACCCCTCTGGCTAAATTAATTATTATTTATTAATTAATTAATTAACTGTGTGCACATCCTAGTTATCTACCACTTGATCTAACTCTACTTAGACTCCACTCGGACTCCCTATCTTTACCCTAGTTAACTGCACTTCTAGAATCCTAGAAAGGTGGGGGCAATTAAAATGCACGTACAACCACCTTTTCAGATGCAGTTGTTTTTTAATTAATCCATTTACTTCCCCCAACACTTTTGCAACTACCCACAATGCTATTTTTAGCATACTCATTTATCTATGTGTAACCAATTTCTACTACCTTCTGCTTCTATAAATTACAGGCTTACCTTCCTTTCAAATCCTCTTGATTCTGACATATAAAAAATCTGTTGAATTATGTCTGTAGCATTTGCATTCAAAGCTTAGAGATCACTCAAGAGCATCCACAATCATTTTTGACATCCATTTTGCAAGGTCTCACAAAAGACCCTTATTTGAGGTTTGCACAGAAGGTTGCTGGAAGGTTTGTATTATTGGTTTGTTTATCTTTCCATTACAAGGTGATTTTTCTCTGCATACATTTTGGCACGCCCGGTGGGACTCATGCACCCCTCCTTTTTCATTTTTGTTTCATTTCCTATTTCTCTAATTTTTTTCTTGTAACACTTCATGTTGTTTTTTGTATTGTTTTCACAGGTTTGGAAGCAAGCAATTTCTATAGTTTTGAGAAGCATGCACCAATTTCCCAGATCCAAATACAAACAAAAATAACATATTGTTGTATTTTGTTGATTCATGGTTTTAAGTACTGACATTTTTGTTTTGTATTGTCTTTTGTTTGCACTATCTTCTACATGTTTTATTTTCTTTATTTTCTTGCAATTTCTCACTACCTGCACACACATAGAGCATACATTAGATTTTATTTTATTTTTAAAAAGAAAATTTATTTACAAATATATATATATATCTATATATATATATTATTGTTTATATTTAAAAAACAGATCTAAAATTTTTTTTAAAACTGAAAACTAATAAATTTTTTTTAACCCTAAATCTCAACACATCTACTTTTTCCCCTCCTCCCTACCTGGGTCGGCCAGCTCGGCCGAGCCACCTCACCATTCCACTCACCCCATTCCCCTCCCGTTTCCCATTCATGCTGAGGATCCCCCTCCGAGCCCACTCGCCTTACCCCCGACTCCAACCCTCTGGTCTATTCCAACTCCCGACTCCTCACCTTCTCAACTCCTTGCATGTCCCCTCAGTGCCTCGAGCTACTGAATCACCAATCCCCACCTAACGTCCTGTTCCCTACCCAACTCCTAATCCACCATTCACCTACACACCCTATACATTACTTTCCGACCCATCCTTGTACCCTCTCCCTATGACCCCAAGCCCCAACCGATCTCCTCACGCCTAATCCCTTTGCACTCCTTTCACTCGAGCCCTATGTGCATCTGATCCCTCTATTCCACACCCAGCCTCACCCTATTGTCAACTCCCACCCTGACTGAGCCATCCCTTTCCCTCGCCTCTCACACCTGAGCTCCCACTCTTTTGACCACCTATCACACACACACAAACATACATGACATTGGATTTTACATTTATGTTGAACATACGTATAATTTTAGCTTTTAGGGTTAGGTTTTTTGTTTATTTAATTTTAATTTCTAATTCCTTATTCATCAGTTTAAGTTACACCTCCATTAGTTTCTTTATTTCTTCTTCTTGGCCTAACTGTGCACTTTATTTTTGCAGGGTTCGTATAAGCTTTTAATCACTCTAGGGTGCTACTTGTCAATGTTGAAAATTTAGTGTTATTGGGCATTTTTTTTTAATTTCATTTTTGTTCGTATTTTTAGTCACTTTTGTACATGTTTCATCATTTTTATTTCTACACTAACTATTTTCTAACATGTTTTGTGTGCTTCTCACTTGTTGATTTTTGTTATTTTTCTACAACTAACACGAATTGCCCATGCGTATGCTCTTCCCTCACACTGTTTCAAGTGATCTTGGGAATCAAAAATGTGATCATTTCTTTCTTTTTTGTTTTTGGGGAATTAACATTTCACTTAACCAAAGACAACCCACAAGTATGCTATTTCCTCATGCTTTTTAAGCGATCTTGGAAATAAAAAATGTGGGTTTTTTTGTCATCTTGTTTATTTGTTTTGTTATTTTCCCCTCATTCCATAAAAATTTCTAACCATTGTTTGAAGGACCTCTCTCACACAAGGTGGATTAAACATTTAAAAAAATACTAACTGTAGGTTGCCAAAGGAGTTCAACCAAACCACACCTAAATCAAAAGATAAAAAAACACCACATTCAAAACACTTGATTTGCAGGTTCGGTTAAGAGCTATTACTCGATTTACTTAACTAGAACATAACCCCCTTGGCATAAGCCTTAAGCTACAAAAAAGGGGGTGGTTCTAGGAACCCCAAAGTAGTCCACACCTTGAGGGAATTGGTGGACGAAACATGAACCTTTTCTCCTACCTGACTAGTAAAGCCTTTGTGAGTTAGAGTCAAGATATCCTTAGTGGTGACCCCAGTGTGATTCATTCTAAGAAAGATCTTTGCTTAGGGTTTCAAAGGGGGTAAAGTAAAGCCGTCAGCTAGCAATAGCATCATGCTTGCTCAGATGTTTTTGCTAACACCTAGTTGAGAGAGCCACCTAGGAAGCCAAACATTTTCCAAGCCAATCTAAGGTAGAGGCCACAAACAAACATTCAAACAAAAACTTCCTTTTTGATTTTCTTCTTTTGTTTGTCTTTATTTTTGTAGTAGTGTTCCACACTAACTTTTTCCCAAATACTCCTTGTTTGGGATCCATCTTTCACTTCTCTTATTTTTTTGTCATTTTCCAAACTATCCTTGTTTGGATTATTCTTTCATCCTCATTTCATCTGTTCTCATCTTCTTTTCTTCTCATCATCAGTCATTCACTAACCTTCATTTTACTCTCAATTTCCCCCTTTTCAGAACTTTCATCTCCTTTCATTATTTCAATCTTCTCTTCTTTTCATCCTCATTGTCTTCTCCATTTGATCTTCTTTCATTCATTTGGATTTTTTATTCACTTATTTGATTCTTCCCCTTTTGCAATTATCAGATTCTTCTATCTTTCATATTCACCTCATTTTGGTTTTATCCCCCATTCCATTCGACACTTAAACATTTGGATAACCTTCCCAAAGTTTAAGTTTTCATCTTATTTTTGACATCAAGTCTTGAGTTATGGATATCCACATCCTCGCTCAAGCACTTTCATCTTACAACTCACATCTTAATGGTGTTGTGTTGCACTTTTCCCCACAACTCAATTTCATAACATATTTTCTCTTCATTCTCCTCTTGCATCCTTTAGTTTGAAAAACATCACTTGTTAAACTATATGTTTTCTTTCTTCATGTCTCTAACTTGACAACATATTTGTTACGTTCTAGACACTTCATCATATCCTCTTTTTCAATGCTTACGTTATCAATATTTGAGTCTTATCTCTTCATTAGCCTCTTCCTTCTTAACTAATTCTTGTTAAGGGTTGAGCACATCACATACGATTTGAATCCTTTTTTTCATATCCTCTTCCCATTTAGCATTTACTTTTGCTAGGTGGTAGAGTGCATTTTACAATCAATCTATCCTCGCTTCTTCACTCTAGCATTCACATTGTTAGAGGTTGAACACATTCAGAATTTTTTCACTATAACCCTCCTCCATTCTAGCATTCACTTTGTTATAGGATGAGAACCTTCATCACATTGTGCCACTCTTCCATCTTGGCATTCACTTTATCAAGGGTCGAGTTTATCAAACAACTTTCACACGCTTCCATCTTGACATTCACTTTTTTAAGGGTTGCATCACTCATATCTTCCAAACCTATTTCCCATCTTAGCATTCACTTTGTTAAGGGATAAGTTATTATCAAACTTAATCACACACCTATCTCTTCCATCATTGCATTCAATTTGCTACGGGTTGAGTTATCTTTCACATATCTCTTTTGCTCCCTCCCTCTTTTAAAAATGGTGGGAACATGACACAAAGATTATAGTCCTTTTGGAAGGGGTGAATGAAATCCTTTTAGAAATTTTGATAGTGATAATGACCAAAACTCTAAGGATGATCAGAATGACATCTCACTCAAAGAACAATCCCATGTTGAAAATATTTTACGTATGAATAAAGACCAATTTTTTCTTCGTCTCCTTGAGATGGGAGAAAAATTACCCTCTGATTTCTGATGAAGCTAGTTTACAAACATTACTTGGAAAACCACCACCTAACAAGGGTGAAACTTTCATTTCAACAAACAATGATGATGAGGCAGGACCTAGTCACACAAATAATGATGATCAAAACAAGTCCACCTCAAACAACACCAAAGGAAATGAATCAAAAAAAGAAAAATCTGACGAAAGGAACAAAGGAAAATCAACTGATTCGGCCACTGATCCTACTCAAGCCCTCATGAATCAAATTAATGACATGGGTAAATAACTTGCTATTTTAAATTCCAAATTCACCAATGAATCCCATGACAAGGAGGCACCAAAGAAATCTAGTGATGCTTCATTTAAGAGTCATACTGTGCACACCAAAGATAACAACAACTCTACAAGTGATGGCTCCTTATCTTTCTTACAGAACAACTCACTGTTTTCCCAAGAATGGAAAATGATGAAGGACACCATCTCTAGTATGAAACATCAATGCAAACAATTCAGCTTTGAAGAATTGTGTCCTTACCCCTTCAATAAGGACATTTTGCATGTTCCTTTTCCAAAATATTTTGAGACACCCAACTTTGACAAATATAAGGGAAAGAGTGATCCTAGAGAGCATATCAGGGAGTTTTATATGGCTTGCCAAGAGGTGGCCTATAGTGATGTCTTCTTAATGTGTCTCTTTCCACAAAGTCTAGGAAGACAAGCCTTGGACTAGTTCCTACTCCTCCCCAAGGGCTCTATACAAAATTTAATGGACCTCTCAGAGAAGTTCATCAAACATTTCTCATTCAATGACTCAGAGTTTGAAATTACAATGATGGACTTGTGTAATGCCAAACAACGAACAAATGAAACCTTCACACAATTCCTACAAAGATGGCATGGGATTGCTAGATGTTTCCCATGCTCCATGCCTGAGAAGCAGCTCGTGAGCATCTTTGTACCCAATATCAACAGTGAGCTATCCTTTCACATGCAAATGCATTGAGAAGAGGCCTTAATACTTTCAAATAATTTATTGAGAAAGGATCACAAATTGAAAAATCCACTTATCACAAAAGGTTTGATTAAACCTCATTCAAAAGATAATGGGAAACATAGTAATCATCCTAATAGCTCTTACCAATACAAATCTAAACATGTTAACCACAATCGTAATATGATCAATGATGGTATTATAGAAAACCGTAATGTCCACAACGATGAGGCCAAAACACTCAGACTAGACCAAACAAAGGTAAACAACCTCTTTTTGTTCTTAGAAAAGAGGTTTCCTCCTCTCCTTGATTCTAAATGATGTCCATTTCACTCCTCTGGGAGAACCTCTATCAAATCTAGTCCTTCAACAACTCATTAATGAAAACATGGTTACTTATCCCATCTTACATAGAAAACCTTTGGGTTGAGGGAGAACCTAAGCCTACTTGGTACAAGGAAAAGATACTTACTAGTGATTTTCATTGCATTGATGGTAGACCCAAAACTGATCTGATGATTTCACTTACGTCACTTTGTCAAATAATGACACTCATTGATAGTGGAGATATCACCATTAACATTGGAAGAACCATCACCAAATATAACACCCAATTTATCAAAATGAAATAAGATGTTCTCAAACCCATTTCCCAAACATTGCGGTGCATACGTAAAAATGGTCTGACAAAGGTCCCTCTGCCAAGTAACATTGATTTTAGGTTCAATTATGGTCATTTATTGAGGAAGTACCATCTACAATGGAAACCATTAAAATTCATCACCTTTGAGTAATGTTGTGACCACACGCCAATGGAATATGGATGGGTTCCTGCAGAAAACCAACCTTCTACGTCTTCTATAGAATCTCAAATGGTCCAAACGAACTAAGCTCCTTCAAATCAAAAGTCAAATTTTATGCCATATATACCACTCCAGGTCAAGGATGATTTCATCAAAAAATTAACAACCACGCCAGACACATATCTCTCTCATGGAACTACTGAAAGAGTCACCCAGCTTTTGGATGGATATTCTCACTAACCAAATGCTTGGTAAATGAATCATGCATAAGAAAAATTTTACATACTCTCAATGTTCAATAGTTTCATTCCCTATGATTGCAAACCTTACTCCTGAAACTGCCTATGACTATTATTTTGGCCCTCAAGATATGTTGAACCCAAATGGAAGATTATGTCAATGAAATCTATTGTACATCGAAGCCTATGTTACCGATCATAAATAGTTCTTAGAGAGTTCTTATCGACAATGGAGTAGATGCCTTAACGTCTTTTCTATAAAAAATCTATGCTCCTTTGGTCATACAATAGATGACTTAGATACTAATATCATTACCATTCATGGTTATGATAATATTGAGTGCCAGTCCTGTGGTACCATCACTCTTCCCATACAAGTAGGCCTCATAACTCCTTGATACTATGTGTCATGTATAGTCTGATTCATGCACTTCATCTAACCTTCAATTGGCAAATAAGTGCCATCATTTCAACTAGTTGCTTGATGCAGGTATGTACCAGTTCAAATGGACATCAAGACTGTCAAGAAACCTTTGCACATAATTGAAGAGAATTCACCTTGACATATTTATTGGTACTTAGGCCACCTATGAATACTATAAGCCTGTGTTTTTGTATAGCATCTGCAACAAAACATGCCATTGGGGAATTATTGGTGAAATACAATTGATAAGGGGCAGGAAGAAGATGTTTATTACTTGAGCAGAACTCTTCTTGAGTATGAGACCAAGTACTCACAGGTTGAAAAGGCTGATGTAATATTGACCCCTCATGCTTCCATATCTTCTTAGAAAGATGTGGCACTATCTCCTAAATCATATCACTTGAGGATATTCCTTGCACCTCCACATCTGATCCTCTTAAGTACCTACTTCTCAAGACTAGTCATAACCTGGAGTCACTTTCTATCATAAGGCTTAGGATTGTACACTACTTGAGAATACATTTGACCTTGAAATTGTCAATCTCCCAGGCTATCAAAGGTCGAAGCAATGGTAGACCGACTGGCCATAGCACTCACGACCAAGTATCAGAACCACCAAATTTACTGAATTTCCAGATGAAGACTCTGTTGTACATAAAATGAAACACCCTAGAAGATGAACATTATTCCAATTTCCATGGAATCTTGGCAATATCCATGGTTCTAGAGCATGGCAATTATTCTATGCATACACTGGATGGAGAACTCATAGGGCCATAAATCTTATCGTATCAAAATTCCCTTGGAAAAATAACATAGCCTAGTATGAAGCACTGATAGTAGGCTTAGGTGTTCTTGAACCTATCTCATGGTGCTTGCAATAACCTTGACACATTCTTGGTCTAGGCTCTTTTATACATATGAGAACAAGCCTAATAGAGAATATCAGGTAAAATATAGAAACTGCAAACTTACCTTATAAAATTGAGACTGGTTCCACCCATAGCCTCTTTTAGGGTGTTTCTGGGACTATCAATTTTGAACAAGTTCCTCACATATCAAAACAAAGCAGCTTGATGCCATGTCAGTTATCACTTCACTCCTCATTCATTCGGACACTAATCAAACTCATATTTCGATGGATCTCTTTCAAAATGATGAGGCCATCTTTTGAGTTCCGGGGGGCATACGACCCTTTTCCCTTATCGGATCTACCAGAATGATTTGTGAGATAAAAATTGGTCCTACCACTAACTTCCTGGTGACCACAATATATACAATCTTCATTCAAACTAAAGCCTATCCTCCTAATTTTAATTCACCTATTACAAGAGCCTTAGCATTATATCATCACTTCGTGCAACACCCTTCTTGTTGAGGCACCTTGTAAGAGAAGCAGGAATATGATGGGAAAGAAAGTTAAGAAATGTCATCAGTTAGACGTTAGCTGAAGTACATTTCGAGTATTTTTGGTGCCCATACTAGTGGAATAGTCCTTGCATCCAGAAGATTTACATGCATTGGATACTACTAGCTCATACCAGAGGAAGATGCATGCAAATTTGTGAAGACAATGTCAGGCTTACCAAAAACTGTTGGTAGATCTCATTCATGCACCATCCGTTAACCTTAGCAGCCTGATTACTTCAACCTTGGCAATTTTTACAACTATGGGGTCATCTTATCATAATTAGTAAAATCAAATCCTTCACATCACTTCTCACTGAGCCTCAATTTGTATTATAACCACCTCTTACAAAGATATTTCACCAAGTCAGTTGAGGCTATGCTCTTGTGGTACATAACCTTACTAGGTGCACCCATATTTCTAAATTAATCTTCAACCATATTATCTACGTAAAAATGGCATCCTCAGGTTGCTATTGTCACTAACAATGGCCGTTCTTTCAAAAATAATTGGATCTCAAGGCTTCATACGCTGCATTGAAATACTCAGAGTGGATCTGCCTAAAAAGGGATACTACCTGCGAAGAATCCACAATGCAATGGCCGTATATGAAGCAAATTAAACATATCACTATCAAGTCTATGTCCTAAGGATGATAGTCAATAAACACTAGACGTAATTGGCATGTAGGCAAGTTATATCCTACCCTTTGGGGCTACCACACTTCCTTCCATGTACACCTACAGGAGCTACTCCTTTTTTCCTAGTATATGGCTCTAATGCCATATTACCTATCAAATTTGAGCTGCCTTCACTTCTTGTATCCCTCTGACATCTCATTCATGAAGAGGGTTACTATGTTACATTCCTTGTAGAGTTGGGATTACTAGACGAGAGATGGCTTCGCACCTTAGACCATATGCATGCATATTTGAATAGACTATGTGCTGTAGTTATAATTTCACAAGAGAAAACCTCGACAATTTGAAATCGGTGATTTGGTCCTAAAGGAAAATCCAAAGAACACAACTAAACCAACGAGAAAAATAGGGAAAATTTGAGCCTAATTGGTTGAGGTCCTTATGTTATAACTACTAAATTTTGATTTGGCACATAAAAACTATCTACTGAGGATGGAAAAGAGTTGAAGGAGCCTATGAATTCCATTCATCTAAAGAAGTTCTACTCCTGGAGTCTTTGAAGAGTAACCCTTGTACTGGGGACTATATCAGTGCATCCACCTATTTCATCATTTCACTTTGTTTCCCACTTGTAAATTTTCACCTTTCCGTGTGTCACATGTTCTCCTTGGGAGGTTGTCATGCCCATTGTCTACCACCATTGTTCACCTTCCATTTAGCATGTCAGTTTTGATTTTGAAATTTCCTTTCCCTCTTTTTTGGCGTGTGGTTCAAAATTCCAAAAAAAAACAAAAAAACATTAAAAAAACATCTCACAAAAAAACTACAAAAATAATAAAAAATTGTTCAAAATCCCAAAAACAATATAAAATTGTTCAAGACAATACAAAAAAACAACTTACAAGATGTTTCGAAAATGCTTTTCAAAAAAATAAATACTCGCAACTCTGTAATTTTGTTCACCATTTTCTTCATCTGATTGTTGCCAATCATCTTTTCCAATCAATCAAGCTACTCTTTGTAATGTAACTTTGCATAGGGAAATCACTTGGCTTTGGCTTTCTCTTAGAGTGAAACTTGACATCTGTATATATTCACTTCTTTATTAGAATTTTTTTAACATTAGTGTGTTTTTGTTCACTAGCTTGTTTTCTTGTTTACCATTTGTACATATGGAATTTTTTATTGTATTTTCTTAGCTTAGTTTCTTATGTTTGATAGTTTGAATAACTAGTACTCTGTGTATTTGGAATGTGCTCATGGACCAATTGCAAGAAATTTATTCGCATCCTAGTTCACATATAACTTTGGTGTGGTTCTTTCCTGTTCATATTTGGTTTCATTTTTTGTTACTTTTTTAATATATCTTTTTGTCATTTGCATGTGTTGTGTTTTCCTTCCTGGTTTATTTAAGCCATGGAATGTATTCATTTCTATTTGCATTTGTATTTCCCAACTTGTGAAAATCCAGAAAAAATAAAAATAAAAATACAAAACTTTCAGACAAACATTCACTTATCATAGAAATCTGATGCAACCTAGAATTCACCAGTAATACCCTAAGCATGCTAGCACATCACTCCTCCTAGACTGAGCACTCACCCAAAGCATGCAAAGGTACCAAGTCCCTCTTTGGGGTTACTATTGTAGGATGTTATCATGATGAAGACTTAATACATGTAGTTCAATTATCAATGCATCATTCTACAGAGCATGTACAGATCTATATCTAAGGGAGAACATAATTAAGTATTAACCATGATGAAATCAAGAACATATTAGATCTAAATATACATAGAACTAACACTTAGATTCAGCCAATATCCTCCATTATATTAAATATGAAAATTAGACAAAATCTTCTTACAAAAATGGCATTCTATATCCATATACACACAAATCTGATATAGTAGTCCCATCTTACACACATACATACATATATAAGTCTCTCTACTCATTATTTTATATTCTATAACCTCTACTATGTAGTTCACTACATATTTATAAGGGTGGGAACTTTCCCTTCACCACTTATCCAATCCTAGAATAGGTCGCATGCTATTATTAGCTACACGACTTTTTACAAGTTATAGCTCCCACATGCAAGTGTGCTAATAATAGACTTCCTTTAATTAATTGACAGTGATAAACCTATTCTTAGCATACATCCTTGCAAATTGATTTCTAGCCAATCCTCCAAAAATATCCAATGTGTGGCGTGCAAGTCTCTATCACTTATTTATGTGCTCTACACGCCATCTCTACAAATAGATACTTAGGTGCAAAAATGGATAAGTTCTCAAAATATTAACTTATCCTCTGTACGTGCATGTTTCCCTTATCCGTTTCGCACCTTTAAACATGCCCTATTTACCTACATGGACCTTCTGTATTTTCTCATCTAAGTGCCAGAGTTTGACTGATCAACATTACCCCACACTAGTTTCATTGTCACCCCAGACAATGGTTGTATCCAAAAATGAATCAAAGAATATAAATGGAAGGAATAAAAATAATTTGGATGAATGAGAGAATTTCTTCAACTCACCAGTATCCTCTTATATGCAACTGGAATAATAAATTCTAGATATTCCTCTTTTATCTCTACCTCTAAGGTTTGTCCATTCATTAAGCTGCGAGCCCTCTTATTTCTCTAGAATATCTACTATAATTGAAATCTAATTAATCCCTTGTAATCTCTCCTTTTTAATTCTATAATACCAACACAATGCTAGACATGCCAATCATTCTCCCTTCTAATAATTTCATCTTTTGAGTGATGAGTTTGCCAAGCTCCTTCTAACATTTCCCTATGAGGTTGTTGAGCTGTTGCTATATGGGCCTCGCACTTCTGCTTAACATAGGTGCTAAACATTTTACGCATGACCCAATGTCTCATCCTCCATGTCCTTCAGGACCTCATTGTCTTATAAAATGGTCTTGGTCCTTATAATAGCCTCTGGCACTGTATAAATATTTACCGCTTTATCTACCTTCTTGAGTTCTTCTTTGCAAGCTTTGAAGATCAATCCTTCATATGATGCTAATCTTCCACATCACTGAAGCCTTTTCGCGCTTTGCTTCCTATGTTGGATCTTTGTGGCTTAGGCATACGCAGAGGTTCATCTTCAAGTACTAATTCCACCAATGTACTAACATAATCTATTGCTGAAGGAAACATCTTGGGTACCTTTGGCTCTAAGTGCATCCTAGCCTTCATGAAATTGTCACCAATCTCCTCTGCCATGTTGATAAATACAACATTCTTCTTTTATGTGCCAAGTCTTTTTCCTATGCTTCATTCGTGCTATCTCCTAATCCTTAGTCTTGGATCTTCTCCCTTAGTGCCATAATTGTGGCAGCTTTTTCCATATTCCAACGTGTGACTTATGTTGACACTTTCACTAAATCATTTCTTACCTGTTCATCTGACATAATAGTAGGATTTACTATTAAGTGTCTTAGCCTGAGGTATATTTTTCAACCTCCTTAACACGCATGACTCCTCACATACATCAAAATCTAGTTCATCTATGTGCATGTGCATTGAACCATGATAATTGTTTCCTTATGTGTACACTGTCGACCATATCTTCATCCATTAATTCCCAGCCGTATAACTCCTTTTGGTGCCATTGTGCTCTGGAAATGGGGTCATGGATAATTTTACCTATGTCCTCCACATTGCCCATGGCTAGTGGAATATACTCCCTTCTGTTTCTTCTTGATCTAGGCTCCTTAGGAACTTGGGCTTTAAGATTGGGAACTTGTGTTGTTATGTCTTGAGCTAGTCTCTGTTGTTGTCTCTTCTTCCCCTTTTTCTTCATGTTCTCCATCCTTCATTTCTTTGTCTTGTTGCTTCTCTGCATTCTCTGGAGGTGTAGGATAGTTATATGGGCGTGCTTTCCTCTTACTCTTCTGATTCCTCATTGAACTTTAATTTCCTTCTCCTTTTCTTATTTTTCTCCTTCTATGAGGAGATTCGAGGTGATCTGCGCACACTATTTACAGAGCAACACCTTTAGTCCTTGTTCTCCTAAATACTCTTTTAAAGTCGAAACTCTCCTTGAACTGCTTCTAGATCCTCTTCTTTTTCCTTTCCATGAGTGGGCATTAGTCACACTCTCTAATTCTCTTTTATCTGATGGCTACCTCCTCTTTTTCTATCCAAACCACCACTATCCTCGCGTTCATCCTCCTCATCCTCTACTTTGATTGTCGTCTGTGGACTTAGGCACTAGAAATTTTCTTCATGGTATGCTTACCCTTCAGCGGCCCTGGGAGCGTGAGCTCATTTTCCACATACTTTTTTTTTTTCCAGCTTGGGCTTTAATTGGAGGTACACAAGTGTTACTGCCAATAGTATCCAACAACCAAACTTATTGGCTTTATTCTCAACACATCTGAGATGAGCCTTTTAATATATGCATTACATTCTGGATATACATACTTCTTCCTCAGTGTGTGGTAGTTGCATTATACCTTGTCTACATTGAATTTTAAGAGAAAATGTGTCTGAGAACATGTGAACCGATTCCTAAAAATACCTCGCTGTGAAGGCATACGATTGTTTACACCATGGGCTCCAAGCCCCGTCCTTCATTGCAAATCATACGATACAAAAGATGCTAGTAAACTACAAACTGTACTGTAGCCTCACCACACCACCAAAGGCAATTTTTTGGGGATGTTCCATTCCTCTTCAAACAATGCACATAGAGCCTATTGTACCACTTCTCAGCCCTCTACTTGAATTTTTTGGTCATCAATGTTTCACACAAGTACTTGTTGAATAATTTTGCAAGTGACTTGTTCTCCATGGGATACTCCCAGATATTCTCCTTTGGTCCATTAGGCACCTTGATTTCCATGAATACCAGAGATAATTACAACAAACAGCCCAAAACTGATATTTCCTCCTGAACATGTACTTCTTTGATGATAGTTTCTATAATGTAACCTGAAATTTTGTAGACCACTCCTTCATACATCCTTCTAGCAATGTATGCAGCCACATGGTATTCACTTGTGACCACCTCTCTTGGTCATTTAATTTTGTCACAAGGTGTGTGGTTGCCTGCACAACTGGGTAATTTTTTCATCTTGTCTATGTTCATAGCCACGTGGACCCCTTGGTTTACCTCAGCTCCCTTCTAGTCTCCAAAATTGTAGGCCTTTTCTGTTAAGTCCCCATTGAGGTCTTCACATGTAGCCTTCAACCTTATCACTGTAGAGATCAGCATAGCTGAAATCCTTACTCTGCATCCTGCAAAGTACAAGAAGTCTTTGTGTACTCTTCTGATGAGTCATTGGTACAAGGGCTCATATTTTCTGAAGTAGGGGAGCTCATATAACTTATATACTCCAATGTTTTTCAATAAATTCTCCCCAGCGTCATCATAGACCGGCATGTCCTTCGTCCATGTGCATTTATTTGTCTTCGTGTATTAAACAATGCATCTAGCTCGTTCTTGTTTTATGTGGTATGATGGTTATACTCACTTATCTTTCTTCTCCGAATGTGGGAATCCCATTCCTGGCCTACTATAACCCCCTATAGATATTGTATCTCTGAAAAAATTACTCTCAGGGGTCATTTCTTCTTCCTCCATGACCACCTTCTTCTTTCCTATTAACTCCTGATTGCAGCTACCCTCTTTGGTGCCATTTCTACCATGTAATCCTCTAAAAAGATCACTTTTCTTTTGAATTTTGGAACATGTGCAACTCAAACCCTAGCTCTAATATTCATGTCCTAGTTGGAAATTGCATGCCCTAGCTCATTTGTAACACGTATTCTTTTCTCAAACCTTTCTCCTATGGGAATGCAAGCTTATCCTTCACAAAAACCCCCTTTCCACATCTGATTTCACACTCTTCGCAGCTTGACACGATTGCTTGGCTCTTCACACTTAGATCTTTTCAAATTATCTTAATTGCAATGGTAAGAATGAACTCGTATCACATCCTTATATAAATTTTCAAAATTTTGATGCATTTATTGCTTCTTCACTTACCCAATGTCTTCTCATTTATTGACCCATTTAGTTCATTCTGCATGGTACATCTTCACTCCCCAGCTATAACCTTCTAGTGTGCCTTCCTACCCTCTGGTCACAGACTTCTCTTCAGTGCACTTCCTTGCGCCCAAGTACCTTGTCACTACACTTTCCACTAGTAGTTGTTATGACATCCTCTTACCTCACATTATATTGTCCCTACATTCATCTCCATCTTTGGTCACTTTGTAGAAGTAATCCTTTGACTTGAATAGCACCTGTAGTAGCTTATTCCTTTCATCATTCAATTCCAATAGTCTTGTACCTGGATATCAACAACCACCCCACACTAAAAGTATGTGCAGTCCTCTGTGCATAAAAATTCTTCAAAATAGTAATTAGCTTCATGTGCGCAAACACACTTATTACACAAGAATAACACCTAAATTGACAAAGCATAGCGATGAACAAGGAAATACATTAAGTAACTACATAATTGAAAACCTAATCGAAATGACAACACTGCCTTATTACAAACACCAAGAAGACTTATTTATAGTAGGGCTTCAACCTACTCCTATTGAAGTAACCTGGAACCATATTCCATTAAGGGCATCTAACTGACAAGCACCTGATTTGAGTATGTGAGTGATAACATACGACCCCAACCAATGTACTTTGGGTTTTCCTGGATGGCACAAAAACTTAGAATCATAAAGGAGCACCATTTGTCCTATCTCTAAATTTTTACCCTTGATGTACCTGTCAAGCCATGCTTTCTGCCTAGCCTTCTCTTTTTTTTACTCCAACGTGCTATGGCTCGTTGCTCATCCATCTTGATTATATTTTTAATTCATTCTTCTAAATCTTTCTCATCAGCTAGACCTCCAGTGTGCGCAATAAACAAAGAAGGTAACATGAATTCCATAGGAAGAACAACTTCTACACCAAACACTAACTGAAATGGTGTGGTTTTGTTCAACCTCTTATAAGTTTTTCGATATTCCCAAAGTACATAAGACACTTTATCATCCCAATCCTTTCTTCCAACATCACAATTCTTTGTCAAGGTCTAGCTCAAAATCTTGTTGAAAGCCTCAGCAGTTCCATTTTCTTGAGGATGGTAAGGTGTAGTCTTATGGTGTGCAACCATAAACTCATCTAATAATATCTTGATTTTCTCATTCAAAAAATGTGTGCCCCTATCACTTTTCATTCTTAGAGGACATCCATACCTTGTAAGAACATTTTCCCATAGAAACCTAGCTACTGTAGCTGTCATACAATCCTTTATAGGTACTACTTCTACCCACCTTGTGAGATAATCTATGTAAGTGATGATGTCACGTGATCCAGTCCTATGCGCGGATGGTGAAATAGGACCCAAAAAATCTATATCCCATTTCTCAAATGGTTCTGCACTAGTAATGGGTCTTAGAGGCATTTCATCTCGTTGACCTAGTTTTCCAAGACGTTGACAATGATAAAAATCCTTACAAAAATCCTTACAATATTTATACAAGTTCTCCTACCATAATCCAGCGATTAGAATCTTGCACATAGTGGCATCACCAGTATAATGGCCACCTACAATTCCACCATGATATTCTTCCATAATATCTGTGCGTTCATGTTCCAATACATAATGGTGAAATACTTCTTCTCAGCCTAATTTGTTTAAGTCACCACTAATTAACATATAGGGGGCTACACATATAGCAAGCCATTTCCTCTCCAAGGATTTCATTCCTTCTAGGGCCATCCCTGTTCATAGAAAGACAACAATGTCCTCTAGTTCTGATGGTGCTCGTTGTAACCTATATAACTGTGCATCTAGCATGGTATCCTCAATTACATGTGCTTCTTCTCCTAATTGTATTCTTGATAGATGGTTTGCTCCAGAATCACTTTTCCCTAGTTTTACCACAACGGTGAAATAAAATTCTTGAAATAAGAGCACCCATTGACATATGCATCCTTGTAGAACACGCTTGTTTACCAAATACTTCAATGCCATGTGATCCATATAAAAGATGAATGGTGTAGCTAGTAAGTACTAGCAAAATTTATGTAACGCATAGATCATTGCCAAAGAGTCACGCTCTGTAGTTGTGTAATTCTATTCTGTAGGAGTCAACTTTCTACTCGCAAAATAAATATGATGATCTACAATACTGTCTCTAGGTTGAGCCAACACTAAGCCAATGGACGTGCTAGATGTGTCAACATGTACAAGAAAAGGTTGATCCCATGAAGGAAAATGCATAATATGCACAGTAGTAAGTTTCTCTTTCAATATCTCAAATGCGCGTTGTTGTGGTTCTCCCCAATAAAATGTACATTTTCCTTTCAGTAACTCCTCCAAAGGTGTGAAAACTTTGGAATATCCCTTTATGAATTTTCTATAATACCCTGTGTGTCCCAAGAATCTGTGCACCTCACTCTTACTAGTAGGATCCCTTAGGCCTATAATGATAAAAAATTTGGCTAGATCAACCAACAAACTCTCCTTACAGATAGTGTGTCCTAACAGTATCCCAAATGGTGTAGAAAATATGCACTTCTTGATGTTCAATGAGATACTCAACTATCTACATATTTCAAACATCAAGCATAGATTGTCACAATGATCCTTAACCAATCCATACACTGTCCAATCATCTAAATAGACCTATAATAAGTTGTGAATAAATTCCTTGAATGCTTGAACAATTATGCATGAAAATACAGCAGACGCATTTTTCATACCAAAAGGCATTACAGTATAGGCAAAGATGCTCGATTCAGTAGTAAACGTAGTCCTTTCTTAATCCTCATGTGTAATCCAAACCCGAGGATACTTAGAAAACCCATCTGTAAACGAATAGATTTCACACCCTGTAATGCCTTCTAGTATTTCCTCAGTGAATGGCTTGGGAAAGAGAACAGTCACACATGCAACATTCAACTCCCTGTAGTGCATGTAAATACTGATACATCCATCCTTCTTGATACTGATCACCATTGGACTAACCCATTCTAACTCATCAAGGGGCTTGATAATTCTAAACTTCAACATTTTGTCAATTTCTTCTTTGACCTTTTCATGCAAGTTGGGGTTCATCCAGTAGGGTCTCTTTCTAACTGGGTGCGTAACCTCTTTAAGTTTTATCTTCATCTCCCATAATAATTCATGCATGCCTTTAAGTTCATAGTACCCCCTAGGGAATAAGTCTTGGTAATCCCTTAGTAACTCTATGATCTTTGCCACTTCATATTCAGACCAATAGTCCCCAATTATGGCTTCCTTAGGCTTAGCCTCCGATCCAATATTCACTTTCTTTGTCTTTATAGGTTCATGATAGGCACGTGTGGTATTATATGCACTGTCCAATACCTCCTGCCTACCCATTGAATGATTTACATCCATATTTTCTACTTCTTCATCATCCACTAAGTAGACCATTTTTCCTTTTTCTTTCTCAAGGCAAGTGTGTCGAAGGAATGTTACATCGCCCTCTATTTCTTCAACAACACATGCTCTTGAGTCTCCTTCATCCAATAAATCCTAAAGGATTTCTTCATCTTTGGCACTATCTCCCATAGTCAAGCACTTTTTGAATTTCAATGCTTCTTCCACCGGAGGCTTTGTAGTGAAGAATTCAAATGTTTGGGTCATCCTTGTAATTAAATATTTCCAATTTCTAGTCTCTCTATGGAGTTCTGCATATACATACCAAACACACGTGCATCCTTGTAAAGTGGAATAAAACTTGTGCACCCATAACAAAGGTGGTAAAGCTTCCTTCCCTTCTATCTAGAGTCGCTCATACTTCTTGAACGTGGTGCTGAACAAGTTGATTACCATAATAAGTGCGTATTTGAGTAGGTGCATTACTCCCAAAGAACCTAGTAGCAAGAAAAATCCTGATTTCATTCCATCCTACAATATTATCCTTGTGGGCCATCCACCAGCGTGTTGTTGTCCCACGTAATGTATATGCTAGCATATTTCTTCTTGCCAATGGGTCTATCTATTGTTCTTCCATGGCACGCAGGAATACCATAGGATATCCTTCTCCAGTACTATGAGCCCAATTATAACAAGGTTCCAAGTTGTTACCTATCCTCCTAATATAGCTTTGTTTATTGCCTCTAAGAAATATGCTCTTTACTTCGTGTCCTACTAACTCATAAGTACCATGAGCCCAATTATCACAGGCAACACTTGTAGTATCTCTTCAAGATGATGACTAATAGACTATGCATGCTCCCACTCAATTATTCCTTCTTTAGTTGGCTCAAACATCTCTGGGTCTTAGATGACATGTACATAAATCCTATTCAGATCTTATTAGGGTATTTGTTGGATAGGCAACTTAATTAATTACTTAAGGGATCAACATAGGGCACATATTTACCATCTGTTAGTGGGATAATAACTCTCTCCTCCTTATTTTCAAAACTAATATATTCCTTGTTGAACCGAAGATCAACATTATTTGCATAACACCAAGGATGCCCTAATAGAGCTGGGAAGCTATCTAACTCTCCCAGTGCTAAAACCTCAAAGTCTCCAGTGAACTTGACCCCTTATATAGTAATGGATACATCCTTCAAAACCCCAATAGGAGAGGCCTTAATTTGATTAGCCATGAACAATATATTAGAGGATGGATGCAATGTGGGTCTTCCCATTTGTACCAATACATCTAAGGTAAGAACATTGAATTCCATGCATGTATCAATTAGTATATTACTCAATAGCCAACCATCCACAACAACATTCAAAGTGATTTCCTTCTCATATTATAGGCTATGAGGGGGAATATTTGCATGAAGGATCTATCATCCAGTCTCAATACTTGATTGCGGAGTGTTTCCCTTTAAAAAATATCCTAACAATGGAATGATATTTTCCTGGTGCAACATTTTACACACTTCCCTTAAGTCATCTATATGAGTTGGGACCATCTTTGATACTTTATTTTTCTCCATCTTCCAGGATTACTCTTTTAAGTATTATATCTCACCCTGAAGATTCCTAAAAACTTCCATGGTTTCCTGATAGACCTCCTTATGATGGGCCGGATCTGGGTACCATGCATGTATAACCTCCTCCTTAGTAATGGTAGGCTTCTGATGTAATGCTTCTTGGGCGCGTGCCATCTCAACACGGGTCGTGATCTTCACTTGCTACTCTTCAGACTCTGTCTCCAACTTAGGCATCCATTGATTTTCCACAACATGTTGTATCCTAACCATTTCAAAACCTTTTTTTTTTTTTATACTGCTTAATAAGGTGCTCATACAAGTCCAGGAAATCATAATAGACATGGTTCTTTCCACAAAATGAACATGTAATATTCTGAGGACATTCACGCCTGTAGTGGTCAGGAGATCTGCATGTATAACATGTTCCGTGAGGGAACTCACTTCTTCCACTACCATGGCCTCATCCTTTAAATCCACCATGGTATCCACATCCTCTGCCACGACCACCTTTAAAACACCCTTCATTCCACTCACAGCACACCTGATTATGATCTTGGTCTTGATGCACGTTCTTTCCATTAGAGTTATCTGAAATTCATGTCTGTCATACACCAATAGCTATAGCATCATGGATCTGACCAATCAACTGATAGTCTTACGTGTCATGAGTTGTGGACCTACATATTTTACGGTAGCTTGAGACGTTCTTCCTTATCACGCATTGTAGTAATGGGAAATGGCTAGCATCATGGTTACAATGGCATATCTCACAATCTAACAACAATGAGCATACTAATATGTGAGGACAACTATCCTTTGTGTGACCTTCTACTTCACAATCTATACACCAAATCCCTCTGCATGTCTCATGTGTTGAATATGCTGATAGTTTTTCCAACTGTTTTGCCATAGCTATAATATGTGCTTCTAAAAATGGGCTCACCCTAGTATCTATACTTCCAACTACCTCAGCGCATAAGCCTACTTCAAGTGCTTTGTGTGGATCAATGTATGTCTTATGTGATAATGCCCTTCTAAAAGGTGTAATTAGGCCTCCAACGAACCACTGTGCATGCTTTCTTGCATGTATATCATAAGAAAGCTTAGATAACAATTTTTTAAAATGGGAATCATACTCTCTAACACTCTCAGTATTTCCTTACTTAATTTCCTTGAGTGCACTTATACTCTTCTTCTCAAATTATGGGATATAGAACTCTTTTAAGAAAGAATCTTTCAATGTTGCATAATACACACAAGTTTGATAAGGGTCAAACTTTCAGTACCAGCTATGTGTGCACCCTTATAATGTAGTAGAAAATTGGTTTGCCCTATGCTTAGAAGACGTGATCCCTTTTGCACTCCACAATATTTCACACATGTGCACATGTTTAACAACATCTTCTATGCCCCTATACTCTGGAAGATGAAGAGACATCTCCATGTAAATATTCTGGGGTTGGTGTGGATGCTACCCACTTGATCCAGAACAATCTGGGTTTCCCCTGCCTCCAGAACCACCAAACCCACCAGATTTAGAGCTACATATGCCTCCTAATCCCACACCTATAGTTGGTTTTAGACTAGACCATGTGCTTCCATATGTTATAACAATAGAACTAAACTGTACCCTGATAGTCTGTGAAGTGTTACCACTTCCAAAAGTTATTCCAAAAATTGGTGCACCTGAGTTTTGTGTATATGATACACCTGAAAAGGTAATCCCATATAATAATGAAGCCGTTTGTGCTGCCATCAATATGGATTTTATAAGACTCGATCCTACCCTTCCACAGCTTGAATTAACTTGTTGACTGTTTGTTAACTAGACGCTGGAAAAGAACGCACAAGAGCAAGGTTTCCATGTGGATTCAGATGCACGCCCACGGCCTAGGTTGTCTCTACTGGCACACTTCTACGTGAGGCTGAGGAGGGTTCCCTATCATATTTTCCCAAATTGGGGAGTTCCCAAGGCTCAGGTTCCATGTTTTCTACGTGAACTTCAACTCCTTCCCGAACTATCTTTCTCCACAATTCCATTTACTCTGCAACCTCCCGTTGCTTCTCGATATCCCTCTCATGCACCTCATTATACTTAAGCCAACTTTCCTCTCTCTTCCTTTTTGCCACTAGGTATGCCATATTTCACCAAACCTGCTCCTACCTCTGCACGTGGTGGGGTTTAGTTAGCCATAATGTTAATCTCCAAATTCAAAGTTACCATCAGGATCTTGATTTCCAGTGGAATGCCTTGAAGGTAAGTTCCCCTTGGATATCATAAACATGGAATTCAGCTACCTCTGGGCAAAAATAAGTGGAAATTGAGTACTCCAAGATATAACTGTTTAAAATGCTACATAACCACGTATCCACAGCTCTAGTCCAAATTAGATCAGCATCATAAAGGGCCTAAAATTCTTCTTGTGTCCAAACAGGTGTGTGATACCTCCAATTCCACTTAGATGCATACACAATCAACCACTCGTATAATTCTACTAGAAAGATAGTGAAGAAGCTCTCATATAAACTGTCATATAGGTTTTGTTCCACCCACATGTGTGTATTAAACTCAAATCTAGTGTTGAACCACCATGCACATTCTTCTTCCAGTTCTTGTATCCACTCTTTAACACTTTCTAAGGTCAACCGGCATGTCTTCATTGCAAACCATCCTGGAAACAACTTAAAAATAGGTCCCAAAAATGGAACCAATAATGTAGCCTAGAATTCACCAGTAAAACCCCAGGCGCTTTGGCACATCACTCAGCCTAGACTAAGCGCTCACCCTGTTAGAGTAGGTATTTACCTTAGCTCATGCTAACCTAGATACTTTATTTACCTTTATTGTATTTATCCTCACCCACTTATGTGTGTGGATATTTCTTTTATCTTATTTTGATATTAGGAGATATTATCTAGTTGTTAGGTATAGTTCTTTCCTTGATCTATGGTATTGACTAGATCTTTGATGTCTAGTTCTCTCCTAAATCTATGGTCTTGACTAGTTCTTTGATGACTAGTTATTTCCCTGATTTATGGCTTGATCTACGACCTTGACTGGTTCTTAGATTGTTATTCCTTGCCTATTTAAGCAAGGCCCATTCTCAATGTATTGCATTGAGTTCCATAATAATATATGATATTGCTTCTCATTTATTTGCAAAGGTTTTATGTAAAGTTATTTTGGTGAATTGCTTTCATCTTATAGATCACGGTGTTTGATTAACATCTATTTTCTTGGCTTGGTACGATCTAGTTATCATTCCTTTCACACCCAAAGCACACAAAGGTACTAGGTACCTCTTTAGGGTTGTTATTGCAGGATGTTAGCATGATGAAGAATTAATACATGCAATTCAATTATTAATACATCATTCTATAGAGCATGCCCGATCTATATCTAAGGGAGAAAAAAATTAAGTATTAACCATGATGAAATCAAGAACATACTAGATCCAAATACACACAGAGCTAACACTTAGATTTAGCCAATATCCTCCATTACATTAAATATGACAACTACACAAAAGCTTCTTACAGCAATGGCATTCTATGCACATAGATCTGATACACTAGTCCAGTATTGCGCACATACATACATATATCTATCTCTCTACTGATTATTTTTTATTATCTGCTCTACTATGCAATTCACTACATACTTATAAGGATGGGGACTTTCCATTCACCGCTTGTCCAATCCTAGAATAGGTCGCATGCTATTATTAGCTATGTGCTTTTTATAGCCATAGCCCCACATGAAAGTGTGCTAATAATAGACTTATTTTAGTTAACTGACAGTGATAAAACTATTCTTAGCCCACATCCATGAAAAGTTATTTGTAGCCAATCCTCCAAAAATAACCAATGCATGGCGTGCAAGTCTCTACCTGGTTTATGTGCTCTACACGCCATCTCTAAAAATAGATCCTTATGTGCAAAAATGGCTAAGTCCCAAAATATGAACTTATCCTCCGCGCACATGTTTCTCTTATCCGTTCGCGCCTTTGAACATGCCCTATTTTACCATGAGGACCTTCTTTATTTTCTCAACTAAGTGCTTGAGTTTGACTGATCAACAAAATCCTACAATTGGAAAACACTTAAAGTGAATCATTCAAAATTTCAATACAATCTTGATAAACGTCATACTTTTATCTATTACCCTAGTGATCGTGCCAATCATACAACTATCACTTTCTTCCCTTTGCATGATATGCTAACTCTGCTTGGGGCCAGCCACTCAATTATTTTTCCTCCGTGATATAAGTTCACTTGAGGGAATTTCAACTTTGATCATTTGCACAACGGATTCAACAAGAATGTCATAAGAAGTCACTTTAACTTTGATCTTCTAGTCTGATCCTATTACCACTTGGGATAATTTGTATCTACTTAATCATCATTGTGGCACACATTAGAGGCATAGATGATTTTCTTCTTTTTTGACTTTGTGTTGCATTGTTGATGTTTACTCTTTTTAGACCACTTACAAGTGGTGTGATCACATGTTGGTTCCTTTATAACCCTGATGCCAACACCTACTTTGTATTCTGGGTTTGTTTGCCTTTTTATCTTGTCTTTGTTGTGTATGTTTCATTATGTGCATCTAGGTTAAACATCTCGATTCTTTCATAATCATGGTGAAAACTCTATTGTGCAACAACAAAAATCAGGCTGCTCTAAAAAATTACTCTCCAAATAATGCTCATGCTACGAACACACTCCTTTCCTATCATTATTCTAATCCATTGCTTACTTCCTATCAAGCAGTTGTCTACCTCATTGTTGCATCATCCACCCACCTGAGGGGGAATTCCTCTACCATTCTACTTACTAGGGAATCTCAAAGCTTCACAATTTTTCTACTCGCCGATCTATATGCGTCTACTATATTTAAAGCATTATTACTTTGCAATAGGAATTTAAAGAGGGGAAAAATGTAGACACCCCAAAATTACACTTATGTTTCCACTTTTTCCTAGTATTATTCTAGTACGCCCTGTTATTCACCCATTTGCAATTAATTGATTAAATTAATTAATTAATTCACATTGTACCTTTTGGATTAATTAAATTAATCCAATGTACCCTTTGTACCCCTTTGGATAAATTAATTATTATTTATTAATTAAATAATTAATTAATTGTGTGTACATCCTAGTCATTTTCCACTTGATCCAACTCCACTTAGACTCCACTTGGACTCCCTATCTTTACCCTAGTTAACTGCACTTCTAGAATCCTAGAAAAGTGGGGGCAATTAAATACACGTACAACCATCTTTTTGGATACATATTTTTTGTAATTAATCCATTTACTGCCCCCGACACTTTTGTAACTTCCCACAATGCTATTTTTAGCATACTCATTTATCCGTGTGTAACCAATTGCAACTACCTTATGCTTCTATAAATTACAGGATTACCTTTCTTTGAAATCCTCTTGAATTTGACATACAAAAGCTCTGTTGAACTGTGTCTATAGCATTTGCATTCAAAGCTTGGAGATAACTCAAGACCATCGAAAATCATTTATGACATCCATTTTGCAAGGTCTCACAGGAGACCCTTATTTGAGGTTTGCATAGAAGGTTGCTAGAAGGTTTGTATTATTGGTTTGTTTATCTTTCATTCTCAGGTGATTTTCTTTGCATACAACTTAAAAATATAAAAAATCAAAAATTTCAAAGAAATTGAAAAGGAAGCGTTATTAAGGTGAGTCCTTTTCCCTTCTTTTTGCTTTTCGTATTGTATTTTTACTGTCTATCCTTATCAAAATCAATCGTTTAATTTTGGATTAAATAAACACTACATACTACTTGATCATATAGCTTTAATTAGGAAGGTTAAATAATTGCATTCAAAAATCCTACCCAAGTGATAACTATTCGGATTTCATCACCCAATAGGGAAATCGACTCAGTGTTCTGTCTGAGTATAAAAAACTGGTTGTCAGTATATTGGCTAAGCACCATAATCCCTTATCACCGCAGAATTATGAAGTGAGGGTGTAAGCCCCATTACAAGGCCCCAAAATAGCAGCAAAAAATATTTGAGCCTCACGTACCTCTGGTTATATTGAGGATGCCAACCTTAAACAATCCTGAAACCAACCATAGACAACCATTTCCTAGGACCTTATCATCCATTTTGCATATTTCATCATTTTAAATTAATCAAGATAATCTAGAAATTTATTTTTCTTGCTTTTCTTGTTGTTTGTAAACAACCTATCTAGTTATTTTCCCATTTCTTAGGTGATTATGTGTTTTTCATTATGGTACTTACAAGAAAACAATCCCATATCCAAACATTAGGAAACATGTCTACACCGTTACCTCATCAAAATCCACAGTCTCAATCAATCATAAATCCAAATCAAGAAATATCCACACCTCAATATGAAAATCAATGAATTTGGGATGAAGAAAATGAACGTTATAATGAAAGTATCTGAAAATGCCTCTTAGATTCTACACACCTTTTTCATCGTCAAATCTCTGACCTATATCGTACAAATGATTTAGAGCCACCACATTCCCCTAGCTCTCAATCTGTATAATCTAAAATCCCTTATCCTCCTAGTCCTTGCTTCTTTGAAGGTGGGGATCTCATATCTTTAGAGATTTTAGATTCAAACCCCATAGCCCTTATTGTAGATAGGGGTGTCCAAATTCAACCATCAATACCTGAGCCACCTCTATATGTTCCTGATCCATAATGTGATTTTTCCCATCTTATTGATCTAAATTAGGAACCCATCATTCAACAACTTCATCCATATCCATTTCACACTCAACCTGAAACATCTAATGTCATATATTCTATTCCCATCTTCGATGTTCATATAATCTCCTCTCATGACATGTCCACTCAATAACCAACATATTCACCTAATTTTTCCACTTGGTTCCATACCTCTTCAAAATAATCCAAATTCTTCTTGATCTATTCCTACAACACCCTTGGCTGGCCAAACACCTCCAGTAAGTTATGTTACCATTTCTATCATCATATCTCAGTCACCACCTTCCCAAGAAAACACCAACCCCATTCAGAATATCAATATGTCCATTCCTGTATCCATTCCTCTAGTCAACACTAGTGCTATTGCTATTACCCACCCTATTTATTTATCATCTTCCACTCCCCTTATCTCATAACACATACCTCAACCCTCATGCTCACAACTACTTATTTCTATACCTCAATCTATTCCTATTGAAAATATCCAACATCAAGCACCATCCTCAGTTGCTTCTTCTATACACTTTCAACATCCACCCAATTATTCACAACCCCTTACCTATACATCTGTTACTCTCCAACATATCCCCCAACCATCAAAATCTCTCATTAACATATCTATTCTTAGTCCCTATCAGTATGTAGAATCATCACTACCATTGACATCTCAATCCACTTATAATATCCCCATAAATATTCCCTATAAAAAAAATATCCCTTATCAGTAGAATATCCCTCAGTAGTAGCCATCATACCCACAACCCAGCCAAATTTCATTCAATCAACCTGAATCATCCTCAAAGCAACCACCACAACCAGACCCCTTTCAAGTTCTCATCAACAAAATATCCAACCTTGAAGACATTTCCTCGGGTCCTAAGAATGTTCTCTTTTATGAACAAATATGTAATGAGCCCATCCACCCTTTAGTACCTTACAAAGAATATCCGCCTCATTAGGAAATTATGAATTTTATAAAATTTAATAGTAAAGAATATCCCCATCAACACATTCATGCTTTCCACCATGCTTGTTATCTAATAGCCCAAAAACAAGATTCGATACTGAGGACTTTCTCCATGTCCCTCGCCGGTCCTATCCTGGAATAGTACAATATCATTCCTTAGTATTCCCTTTTCTCATTCACACAACTCGTCCAACTTTTCTTGGAACACTTATCTATAAACATCTCTCGCAAAATCACCATGACAAAACTTTATACCATAAAACAATTTGAAAATGAATCCGTTTATGATTTTTTTGCCCATTAGAGGGGTATAATCAATCAATTATCCCTTAACTTACCAAAAACTGAGTTAAATGAATTATTCTATCATTCATGTACTAAGCACATCTCGTCCACTCTTCAAATCTAGTCATTTCAAACATTTGATGAAGCTTTTACTATGGCCCGTAAATTAGAATTGTGATCCCTCGAAGAAGGTAGAATTAAAATACGACCTAAGAAGCCTAAATCCGACTTTCCATCCATATCATCCTTCCATCCTAACAAGTCCAAATCGTTAGCCAATTCCGTAGTAGTCAAATCCACTCCTAAAGAAAAACCCACTACTGAGTGTTCCTGTCCGCAATATAGTTATACACCTATCGAAGAGACCTATAACGTGGTCTTCAAAAAATTCCTTGCTACTAATATTACCTCTCTAACACCCATCTTTCTTATCGAAACATATTTATCCGAGCCCTCTTGGTATAGGAATACCGACTATTATAAATACCATAGGGTTATGAGACACAACATCGAAAGGTTTTGCTCGTTATGTAACGTCCTTCAAGATTTGATTGATAAAGGTGAACTCCATTTAGACTATACGAACGTACCTCAAAATTAAAACCTTGATGTCTTCAAACAACCCTTTCCGAATCATTCCCCCTTGAATAGTCAAGCCCAAACTAATAACATACAACCACACCATACCATAAACACCATCAGTCAAGTGTTACCCAATACC
This sequence comes from Taxus chinensis, assembly GCA_019776745.2. Taxonomy (NCBI): domain Eukaryota; kingdom Viridiplantae; phylum Streptophyta; class Pinopsida; order Cupressales; family Taxaceae; genus Taxus; species Taxus chinensis. The sequence goes on along the minus strand of CM034149.1, from coordinate 914,940,708 downwards.
GAATCCCAATCCATAACCTCTGAGTCTACATCTGCTAAGAGCATTACTAAACCTATGCCCTCATCTTCTGAATCTACATCCATATCATGTACATATCCTCAAGATACTTATAAATCCTCATTTGATCAAAAATTAGAGACACCCCCTAAGATTGTCATTAAAAAACATCCCTCCACATTTACTGCATCATCATCCACACTCGGCTCATCTAAGAAAACCATTAAGGACCCACAAAAACAATCCATTGTCCAAGTATTTAAAAGTCCCTATTATACCTTCACAGATCAATGTTTTTTAGGTAGCCTTCGAAACTTCATCCCAACCCCTCCCAAGGAGGTCACTATCACCTCAACCCTAAAACCAACCCATCAAGCTTCCATATTAGGTCCCAGTCCTTCATCTATCACATCATCTAAAAAAATTCCTCAATAGACAATTAAATAGACTACTTCCGAAGCCATACCTCACCCGAATATTACGACAAAAGAAACCCCTCCACCATCCACTTCGGCTCCTAAAAGACGCGATGTGACTATCTTTGATGACCTTCTTAAACAATCACACATAACATTACCATCTCCCAAATCATCTGATCCTTGAGGTTGGAAGTCCTCATGGTATGATTTTAATGTCTCTTGCGACTATCATAGGACACAAGGACACTCTAGAGAAAAATGTAAGGCCTTCCATACAATTGTTAAGAAACTTGAAAATAAATGTCTCCTCCCATCAATGTTGCCTACACCTGTCACCCTTGAAAAATCATTAAATAAACTCCTTTGTTATCAAATTGATGTCGTTCAAAGTACCACTCGTACCCATAACCACGAATCTAACCCTCCAGATAAAAAAACGTAAAACCTTTTTCGTTATCCCACCACCACCTGAATTCTCATCGTCACCATCTAAAGATAAAAATAAGGTTTCTATCTTTATCATCCCTGAGACCTCCAATCAGACCTCACAATATAAGACTAAAGTCTCCATTCTTGTTGCACCACCATCATCCAATGCACTATAGAATATATTTATCAAACAACTACACCACGTGCCAGTTAAAATGTTACTTTACGAGCTTGTCCAAACTTCACCACCTCACAAACAAGCCATGATCAAAGCCCTTCAATCCATTACCATACCTGTAGAATATCCACTATCCTTTACAAATTTTATAGGTGATCTTAAGGCTTCTGTTTCCATATCCTTCGAACTTTCAAAAATGCCTTCACTTCGCCCTCAAGATCATGAATTGTCCCTCTTCATCACTACTCAAATAAATTATGTCCTCATTAAAAAGGTCATGATTGATGGGGGCACCACTATCAATATTATATCATCCCTCTCCTTCAATCAAATCAGATTACCAAATACCATTATAGCCCAAACACCTATTTTACTTCAATCCTTCAATGATACAATCACACCCACATTAAGCACCATTATCTTGCCTCTTAAAGTTGGTGTTAATACCCTTTCAGAGATATTCTACATCATAAAAGGAGAGTTCCAATATAATGTAATATTAGGATGCCCCTGAATTCATACTATGCGTTGCGTCCCCTCAACACTACATCGATGTCTTAAATATGAATACAAGGGTAAGGTATATATAGTCCCCACAAATCCTAATCCTTTTGCTAACTTGTCTTATGACATACCGTCCAAATGATGTCCTTTTGCCTAAATCAAAGTCAAAAAAATTAGATGAAGCATCTACTAGCACATCCATTGTTTCATCCAAACTACCTATGAATCCTCCTTTAAGGGTGTTATAGAACATATTTTGATGGGGGAGTATCATCTTCTTATGTTAAATTCATTCCCTACACCTAAAACATATGGAAGACCTAATAAGAAACCTATGCATGAACCTAATGTTGGAGATGTCATCTCCTATGGTCTCGCGTACCTCAAAACCAATTTCGTTTATGGGGGAGTTGACTATCCATATTCACAACATAATAAAAAACACCATGTTATTCCATTTAAATCTGATTTCAATTGCTTATATAAGCTTAATTTCGCTCATATGTATCTTCATCGCTACGCCTGGAAAGGGTTTTCTTTAGGACATTATGAACAAGGAATACATAAACTAACCGTCCAAAATCTGCTCAAACCTTATGAAAATTTTGGGTTAGGATATAAAGAACCCTCCATAGAATCATCCCCACACACCACATCTTTACACATCATAGAATTAAAACTGTCTTCTTTTGAAGAATTTGATGATCTCATGGACACAAACGACTCCATATGCATCCCACCTAATTTTTTTTAGTCAATACTATTTCATTAGGACCCTTAACCTATCAATCTAACCATGTCACCTAACAACTTCATCTCATTTGGCCATAACTAATTGAAGAGGATTCACCCACCATCGATGTCCTTCATTGTCATGACAATCAAGATATTTTCTCCCACATGGGAGAAGAGCACCATTTTCTTCAGAAATCCTTGTGACCAGACACATCAACCCTTCTTAATGAATCCACTATTGACATTAATTTAGGAACCACTCAGAAACATCACATAGTGAAAGTTGGTCAATCCTTATACCTGTAAGAATTAGAAGATTTTACCAACTTTCTTCCAAGTATAGTTATGCCTTTTCCTGGTCATATAGTGATATGCTTGGTATCAATCCAAATATCATCATACATAACATCGTTACTTATCCTGATGCTAAACCCATCAAACAGAATCTCTGTAGGATGCATCCTCGTATAGCTCTCCTTGTTAAAGAATAATTACAACGTCTACCCTCCAATAATTTCATCATACTGATTGATTATCCATAATGGGTCTCTAACATCATTCCCGTAACCAAAGCTTTAGGCAAGTTACACATATGTACTGATTTCTAAGATCTTAATCTTTCTTTCCCTAAAGATGATTTCCCTCTCCCAAACATTGATCAACTAGTTGACCTAAAAACTAGCCATGAAATTCTCTCCCTCATGGATGGATTTTATAGTTATTATCAAATCCTTATTGCCATCGACGATCAACACAAAACATCCTTCATCACCCCTTGGGGAACCTTCTGCTACTGTGTCATGTCATTTGGTCTTAAAAACATAGGAGCCACTTATCAATGTGCCATGACCTATATTTTCCATGACCACATCCAAAAAAATATTGAATAATACATTGACGATCTTTTAGGAAAATATAAACAACACAAAAATCATCTTGTTGTCCTTGAATCCATATTTACTTGTATTATCCAATATTTTCTTTATCTCAATCCTCCAAAGTGTGTCTTTGGCGTTCTCACTGGAATTTTTTTAGGATTCATCATATCCATTTGAGGTATTGAAGTATACCATGCCAAGATTAAATAAATTATTGAAATTCTTCCTCCATCCAATCTTAAACAAATGCGTAACTTGCAAGGTAAATTAAAATCCATTCGATGTTTTATATCACAACTTTCAGACCGATGTCAACCATTGCATCACCTTCTCCACAAGGATCTAGATTATAATTATGATTCTAACTGTCATAAATCCTTCGATGAACTTAAAAATTACCTTCTGTCACTACCAATCCTTACACCACCTCATGAGGGGAGCCCTTATATTTATACATATCAGCTCAGAACATGCCCTAGGTGCTATGCTTGCTCACTGTGATAACCAAGTTCATGAACAAGTCGTATGCTATATCAGTCGCACACTTCATGATTATGAAAGTCATTACACTGAAGCCGAGAAACTATGCTACACTTTATATTTCTATACTTTTAAATTACGGCACTATCTTCTCAATCATAAGACCTATGTCATTACTAGCTTCAATCCACTTAAAACCATGAACTCTAAACCATATCACAATGATTGCATAACTCGACTCATGCTTATGACTGAGTTTGACCTCGAGTTTATATCAAAAAAATCTATTAAGGGCCAGGCTATTGTAGATCAACTTGTTGATGCACCCCTTCCTAACAATCAACTTCCTCACAAATACTTTCCAGATGAATTCATTAACCATGTCAATGAGCACTAATTCACTCCTGTCAAAATGAACCTCTTCTTCGATGGATCTAAATGCTCACAAGGGGGAGAGGTCGTTGTCATTATCATACCACCCTAGGGAATTCCTATCCCACTATCATTTAAACTTAACTTTGAATGCACTAATAAAATGGGAGAATACAAAGCTTTAATCATGGGCCTTACCACCGCTATCCTATTAGGGGTTCAACACTTAGAAATATATGGAGACTCACAACTCATCATCAATTAAATCAAAGGATAATATCAATGTAAAAATTAAATATTGTAGAAATATAAAGCCAACATTGATTTCCTCCTCAGCGTCTTTGATTATTACGCTATTCAAACCATCCTGTGATCTTCTACCAAATTTTCAGATGCTATGGCATATTTGGGATCTCTCATTCCCCTAGAAATCGAAAAATAAAAAGACAACACTAAAGTATCCATGGTCATTCAAAGATTAGATTACCCTTCACATCAAAATAAACTCCCTCCCATCAACACCGTCAACAATAATCCAACAAATTTATGGTATACTCAAATCTATGACTACCTTTCAGAATCTAAAATTCCTTCTAAATTATCATGAAATCCTAAACAGTCATTTCTCCAACGTGCTACCCACTTTTTCATCATAGGCGGCATCCTCTATAAATGTGGTTTTGATGGTATTTTGTTAAGATTCCTTAAATCTCATGAATAAACCAAAGAAATCAAAGAAATACATGACGATATTTGTGGAGGTTTTTTTAGTGAAAATTCCGTCACCAAATGTGTCTTGCGGCTAGGGTACTACTGGCCTACTATAAACCAGGAATGTTGTGCATACATTAAGCAATGAGTCAAATGCTAAATACATTCAAATCTCATCCATGTCCCTAGTCAAGCTTTACAAGCCGCCCAAGATTTATGGACCTTCTCTCAATGGGGGTTAGATATCATTGGTACTATCCATCCTAAATCATCTCAACAACATCATTCCATTATCAAAGCTATTGAATATTTCACTAAATGGGTTAAATCTATCCTTTTTACCTCAACTAAGTCATGACCTATCGTCAACTTCATATATAAATATATCTTATGTCGTTTCGGTGTTCCGCATAAAATTGTTACATACAATGGAAAATCATTTTAAAAAAAGAACTTAAGAAACTCCATGACACATTCAACATCAAACTCAGCTTCTTATCACCATATTATCGTCAAGAAAATAGAAAAGATAAATCCTCTAATAAAACACTCATTAAAATCCTTATGAAAATAGTAGACAATGCAGGTAGGAATTGTCATCTCGAAATCCCATTTGTTCTTTGGGATTATCAAACTAACATCCATACTCCTACAGGTGGTACACCATTTTCACTTGTCTACGACTCTAAAGCTATCTTACCCATCGAAGTTCAAATTCCTTCACTCTATGTATCAGTTAAATATTTCATACCCGATTATGAATACCGACAAGACCACTTAACACAACTTGAGTTATTAGATGAAAAACACTTATCAACCCTTGAACATAATCAAGTATATCAAGAATGCATCAAATGAGCTTATAATAAACATGTCAAATAACATGACTTTAAAATTGGTGATCTGGTACTCAAAGAAAATAAAAATGTCACTACACAGGAACAAATGAAATGTGGAAAAAATTCCCCTAATTGGATCGGTCCATACATCATCACTCATAAGTATGGGTTGGGAGTGTATCGCCTTGCTTCCCTTGATGGTGAACCTGAAAAGGAACCTTTGAATGCCATACACTTGTGACCTTTCTACTATTAAATGATTGATATTCATGATGGTTATTATATCTAAGATCTCATCCCTTTGTTAACCATCCATATTATCACAATAATGATTATAAAGAATGCAGTTCTTTCTGTCATTATCCTTAATACACCTTAAATATGAACACCATGGATCTATTCATCACATCTTTCACTATGGAGAAGTTCCTCCTTCATAGGAATCCTGTTACAAATATATTGTGACATTATTAATAAATTATAATATTATTAATAATTATTTTATAGAAATCATATTAATAATATAGTTGTAATGGTTAGTATTAGTTTTTGGGTGAGTTGTGAGAACAACTCACTTAGCTATTTTGGTATGTGAGATAATAAAGGGATTAGAGAGATATCATTGGGATAGATTTGAGAGATTCTAGGAAGGGGTTGAGAGATATGAGGGATGACTATTAACTCCTAGAATCAAGGAGATCAAACTCTATATATTGTAATCTCATATATGGATAATATATCCCAAATGAATTCAAATTTCTATATTCTTGTTATTCGGTGTTGTTTATTATAGTTCAATTTTTATTAGTTGTATCAAAGCTGGTTGCATTAATGAGAGTCTCAAAAATTCCTTTTTGAATGTGTTAGACAATGTAACAAGCTTTGGTGGATGCATATGCATCGTGTTTGTGTATTTTTTTTTGTTATGTCGATGATTGATAGTCGATCTTACAATATTCCCATGCATCGATATTGTGTTGGGTTCCTGCATTTCTTTTGTAATGATCAATGAATTATTTGTAATGGGATTAGAATTATAGTCAATTATATATGCTTCACACTATGTATGGTTTATTTTGGTTCAAGATATCAATGCATCTCTGATTTGGTAAATGTTTAGTGCACAATCCATTATGATCTATCGAAAATGATAAAATATGTGAAGCTCATGTTCAGGGATATATTTGTGAGAAAGAAGTGATTAGATCCTCATTTGAAAAAATATAGAATGCCTTGAAGCCATACATAATCACCTTGAACAAAAGAATTATGTGTGTATCATTTCAATGTCCATGGGATCTGTAAGACGACTGCATAAGAAATAATACCTCGGTGGATTTCTTACTACCTTAACGTAACATCATCGCATTCTAGGTGGCACATATCACAAGATTTTCACATGTAAGGATTTGAGACATCATTGAAAAAGATGAAGGAAACATTTTAATGGCTAAATGATATGGTTTTCCAATACAAAGATAATTATCTATCTTATTCTTTGGACTACACAGTTCATTGACACAGAATCCATCAACACCTGGCTCTGTCTAATCCCAACTCCACATTGATCCTTCATGGCACTGAAAAGCTTCACTTCAATGCATCAACCTATTTCAGAATCATTCAAAGATCTTATCCTTAGTTTTTCAAAGTACATGTAGGTTGTAGCAAAGGTAAAAAAGCACATAATATTTTTTTATGTGTTTGAGTTGATTGATGGTCCAATCACGATATAGCTTTGACTAAGGCGTTAATATTGCAAGTGGTCGATGTGTCTAATCAAAACCTTAAAATATATAAATATTAAGGGGTTCAAATCATTTTATTCAAAAAATAATGATTTCACCGTATATTTAGGAATACATGGAATGGTGGGGAGAAAAATTGGCAGAGGGGGTGGTAACAATTTTATCATAATCAACTTTGAAGTGTCATTTTTTTTTGTCATTGCTAATATATTGGTATTTTTATTTTTGTAAAAGTAATTTCTTTATTTGTCATTTTTTTGTAGAGTCAAGGTCTCACAATTGTCAAAAACGTCTATAGTTTTCATGCCAAAGTCACATGATATAGTATTCATTAAGTATTGTCGTTGAGTATATATCCTCAATAAGAGTTGATTATATATATATATGTATATATATATATATATAGAAAAAATGAGTCATAGTCAAATTTGTGGTGTCTTCAAGGGTAGTAAGTGTCATGAGTCGAAGTCGAAAGTTCAAAAAATAAAATAAATTTATTCCTTACGGATGCATTTTTAGTGTTGCCCGACGTCCAATGTTTTTGGAGAATGAGGTGAATAATATTGTATTTCTGATGATATTTTTGATGACTTCAAAGAAGGAAAATGGTCTTTGCTTTGGGGGCTCCACCCATCAACCCCTCCCTATACCGTGAAAAGGAGTGCGCCTAGGGCGCTACCGCCAGGACCTCGCAAGGGGCGATATCCCTTGACCCTACTAGGGGCTACCACCCCCAGACCCCCGCTTTGGAATTTCATAACCAAAGGGAATATTTATGGGGAATATGCATCGACAAAAGTTGGTGTAAATTTGAGCTTCAACATCCAATTTTCTGAGTAAGAAGAGTTATTCATGGAGGACAAAGGCAACAAAGGCTAGAGGTCAATCATTGACCTCTCGTTAGTTACCAACGACGGGGCTGCATGAAGTTGTGGTGGCAGTGTGTGTGTATGTGTGTTTTATTTTATTTTAGATTTACAATATGATTTCAGATTTTCTGTTTGAATAAGTGAAATGTTCACATTGAGGGGGGAACTAGAACATGGTCTCATTGTTCAATTTTCCCTCTATTCAGTTTGTATTCAGTAAAAAGTGGTTCCTACATGATTCCTTGAAGGAAAGACATAGTGGAAATACGAAAGCACAAAGGAAAAGAAACAACATGATATTTGGGTTGTTGGTTATCCTGTAAAACCATCCTTTGTTTTAGGTGGTTGGTTTTTCTGTAAAACCATCCTTTTTAAGGTTGTTGGTTGTCTTGAAAAACCATCCAGATCATTAGCACACATGGGTGACAAGCTGCAGAAGGAAGTGTGATTGTTGTTTGTATAATGTCAACATTAGGGGAGTGCATATTATGAATTAATAATGTTAACAATAGGGGAGTGAATGTTACAAATATATTGTGACATTATTAATAAATTGTAATATTATTAATAATGAGTTTATAGAACTCATATTAATAATATAGTTGTAATAGTTAGTATTAGTATTTGGGTGAGTTGTGAGAATAACTCACGTTGTTATTTTGGTATGTGAGATAATAAAGGGATAGGAGAGATATCCTTGGGATAAATTTGAGATATTCTAGGAAGGGGTTGAGAGATATGAGGGATGACTATTGACTCCTAGAATCAAGGAGATCAAACTCTATATATTGTAATCTCATACATGGATAATATATCCTGAATGAATTCAAATTTCTATATTCTTGTTATTCGATTGTTTTTATATTATATTGCATTTCTTATCAGTGGTATCTGAGCAGGAA